>JAHSPW020000009.1:29468535-29761035 GCA_019985065.2 Arctostaphylos glauca | reverse complement strand
AGAGCAGCTGCCAGCGAAATGAGGGAATTTCAATGCTTTATGGTCATTTGTTTATTCATTCTAAACTGTTCGTGAAACTCATAAACGATAGCCCAGAGAAAATTTGTTTCCCTTCTTTTGGTGGTTTCCTAGTTTACTTATTTTTATCTAATTTAAATTATTAATTTTTTCCTTTTCTTCACTTTTTTTTGGTGGGGGGGGGGGGGGGGGGGGGGGGGGGGAGGGGACTACACTCTAGTTTGCACAAATGTTTGTAACTCCAAATTATTTAATAAGCAGACCATTAGCATTGATATGCTAATACTAGTGTGTCATGCCCTCCAAGATAAAAGCCATGTGAGATGGCAACCTTGGCCGTTAAGATGCACGGACAATTCTAAAGAGTTGTCCTGTCCATCTCAGACGCATATCTGACACCAACACGTGTTAGACACGTTATCCTACCATTTTATTTTATTTAATCATACACGCTTCAAACCCTAAGAAACACATCTCCATAACAAACACACATGAACGCTCTTATCAGTTTGAAGAAAAAGCTTGAGATATACAATCAAAACAAAATGGAGAATACCCATTAACCCTTCCTACTTTAAACTTTTCAAATTTAGGAAATTTTAACCAGCCCCCCGCGGGGCATCCCCAAACACTTCCAAATGTTCACAAGCAGAGCTTCTAAAATAAAGATGAGGTCTTTTGTACACAATTCTTTCCAAGGGCTAATGTAAAAAAAATCAAATAAAGATGAGGTCTTTTGTGATAGAAATGTCCTGTGTCCAAATTCATGTTCCTTAGCCTGGCTACATTCCAAAAATTAGAAATGCACAATGCCTTTTGTTATTAATGCAACATAAACAAATGAAATGAGTACAAGCGGAAGGGACAAGAAGTCCCCAATGGCTATACAAGAAAGAAAGAATCAAAATTGTTAACTTTTCTTACTATAAAAAATGGAAGGTTTATTATATTTTGTCTACAAATTGGATCGAACAGAGGGAAGAATCCCAACCCCCCCCCCCCCCCCCCCCCCCCGGTGGGAGAAAAAAAACTCTTCCCAAAACAGAACAAGCACTAAAGGGAATGCCCGTGTGCTAGGTATGATACATGTCATGTCTTTGTCAATGCCGACTCTCTCACATTGACTCTTCCATTAGCCACACAGTACTGACGTTTGGCAGGCAGGACCAAGGATAAAGGTGTGGTTACGTGTTGCTGACAGTCATAGAATCATAAGCCAATTTAGGCACTTGCGTCCTCTAATTTGTCATATTTGGAAAAGAAAACTCACATTAACTAGAAAAGAAAGAGTTCTAGCCTTTAGTTTATTGAAACTGCTTCTATCCTTCTAAATGAAGGAAGATAGATATTCCATATTTTTCAAATTAAGTACATTTTCAAATAACTAGCAACATATTATCCAAGGATGCTGCAAACACAGAAATAAGCATTTAGGATGCATGCCCATACTTACTTGTTAGACAAATATCCCAATAAAATTACAAAGGCCTTACACTAGCCTCTCTGTAAGGATAGTCACGGCAAGGTTACCCCACGAGGGCAAGCAAAGCAATCTTGACAGTCCCTTAACTTGAGCTGCCGCCAAACCACATTCCTCTAATGACCTCGAGTAGTGGGTTCCTATGATCCATTACTAGTCTAAAGAGGCCATCAATGATCCAAATCCTACACGACCGTGGACTCATATTGTAGATTGCAACTAATAGGCACAAAGCGCATTGGTAAGGTCGGCTATCATACTTGACATTGATGTGCCCTCGCTTTGGCTAGCTCATGACTCCAATGGTTTGTCTAAGAAGAATGGTCTTGCCGCATGTTATTAGCTATTTAAATCCCCGCAAGAAGTATGAACAGTAACCAAGTGTCTACATATATGTTCTAATAACTACAAAAAAATTAATGACAATGGGAAAGATTGTTGCTACAACTTTACAGAGCAAACACAAACTACGAAGATAAATAAGAACCCAAACAAGTATGAAAATAAACAAATTCCCACACATAACAAAACAGATTTTTATGCAATGATTAAAAGATGAAATTTTCACCAAACCCTAGGCACAAAACAATCAAATATCAACCCAGCTATACCCCTAACCTATCAGTGCCACAAATAACCAAAATTAAAGATGTAACCCTAACCTGTCATAATGCAAATGAGACATATACATAGATATAACCGTAATACATCAGTTGTGGAAATGTCAAATGAGCAGTATATACACAAACAGGTCATACGCAGACAAAACTTCAGAGATAAGTAACAAAAATCCAACAACTCACAGGCTCCGAGTCGAGTTTAACAGAGGGACCGATAGCTCCTTCGGTGGATAATAGCTGCCGTAGCCTTGACGGCAAGCTGGACCTCAGGCCTGCCATCTCACCTTTACTTATCTACTTGTATACACTGCAATAGGTGTATACATATACCTACACGTATCGCCGAAAAACAAAATCACAATCTCAGATTGAAAAATCGAAAAATAGATAGGGCTTCTTCGATTGAGCAAGGAAATCCACACGGAGATCAGACATAGATAGAGGTGTGTACATATATGTAGAGAGAGAAAGAGAGGGGCAAACCCGGTTACCTGAGACACAGGATCGGTGGATGCATACAAGTCCGAAAGTTCGAGTATTACGAAGAGAAGCGAGATGTGAACTGACTGAGAGAGAGGCGAAACCTCAAAGCGGAGAGAGAGAGAGAGTATTGCGTTGTATGTCGTTTGTTTAACCCTGGAAATGGAGGAGGGGGCGTTTCTATTAAGTCTCAAGGAAAGCAGAAGTCCACTTTATATAAGGGACGAAGAGCAATACGGAGTATATCCTCTTCTCAAGTTGCCCAATATTATGTTACCGACTTTCTTTTTTTTTTATTATTATTATATCTTAAATTATCGACTAGCCTTAGGAACCTGGTTAAAAATAATCGAACAAATTCTCATTGCTTTAAGTATTAAGTTATCGAGTTTTAACCACAGAATTCTATGCATACAACTCATCTACTCTATCACCAATCTTTTGTGTGAACAGATATAAACATAATTGTGTCCGGAATTATTGAATATGCATAATACTTTCATTATTTATGTTTCATATACATTCAATAATTCTTAACACAGTTATATCCACAACCGTTGAATGTACGTGATAACTTCAATATCGTTGAATGTGCGTAAGACTCTCATTATTTTGTGTCACGTACATTAACGATTTCGGACACAATTAAATCCAAATTTGTGCACAAAAATTTCTTACCTTTCTTGGTCTTACTAATGACATGTTTGTCAAGAACCAAAAATAATAATATTTATCCATTGCTATCTTCCGGATGACTATTTGAATTTACTATATTCAGAGTTGATTTATTTTTTTGGAATCTGAATATAATATATGAAGAACTATTTTATGCTTAGAGAATAAAATTATTTTATACATCTTCCTTCCAATATCTTGTTCCTTTTACATCGTCATTTATTCGCGTAAATATCATTTACCGTATTCAGAGTTTATGTACTTGTTTTTAACTTTGGACATAACATATGAAGAATTTTTGTACTCTCGGAAAATTAAATTATCTCACTCATCTCCGTATCAATATCGTATTCCCCTGTATATCATTTTCTATTTAGGTAAATATTGTTACTAATTATGAAAATATCATTATAATTACAACGACATATATATACTTACATCTACTATATTCTCATTTTTATAAAATACACTCAAACAAACTATTTATAATTATTCATCACTTTATAATAAATCTTTGCTTAATTCCCTTCTTATTAGTTTACATATTCCTTCTAAAATATTTACCACCAACACTTTATTTGGTTTATAGGAAAGGGGAGAAAAGAAAAAATAAAATTATTTGTGGATGAAGTGTGAAGAAAATAAATGAAATATTTTAGGCTTAATTATTCGGACACCCCCTAAACTATCACCCAAAATCACTTACACTTCTTGAGAAAAATTTATATCACTACTTTATTACTCGGTTCTTGAAATTGTTAACTGAAGCATTGAAAAGACTAAATTGTTCCCATATATAAACGGTTTTAAGGTTAAAAATAAACACTCATTGCGAGGAACAATCAAGTTAGGATTTAGGTTCCTCTTGCGATTTGAAAAACCCTATATTCAATCATTTCCTTCCCTTATCAAACCATCCCATGCCTTATTCTGAATCCTAGATGACCAGAATCACTACACAAAAGGCAGTGATGAAGACGATAAGTCCGTTAAGGATTTGGTTACGTTTGTTGTGTTGAGACTGTTGTGCTCACTTCGGGCTTCAGTCTTGACGATCCCAACACGTTTAGCAATGAGATCCACCAGATGTTGAAACTGGGTTTGAGTATCGATGATGTAGCCAAACATGCCGTCGGTTGAGGAAACTGATGCGGATGCCGAGGGAAGCAAGATGGAAGAAGTCGATTAAACTTACCTTAGCCTTTTCTAGATTTTTGGGTTCAGTACCTTGCAATAGAACTTGTGTGGTGCAACCATTGACACCCCCTTGGAGTGTGTTTGGATCAAGGACTTTGTGTGCGGAAAATGAAATTGAAACAAGAAAGTTATAACGTCTAATGACTTACAACGAGTATGTCTGAATTTGTTAGCACTTTAAGAAATACTGCTTTCTTCTAACTATTATGTTTGCTTTGCTGATGCTGGAATTTGGTTGAATCTAGTGGTTGGTCACTTCCTAATTTTTCTCCAATCTTACTTGAAGCAATGTGTATCTAGTAGGTCGGATACACAAGTTAATGGCACTTGGCTCATGTGCATGCTCAATCCATCTTTGTTGGAAATGGGTTAGGCCAATCCAAGGATTGATCTGTTCGCATTGGGTCGAGATATTTAACAAGACCGTCTACTGTGCCTTGAATAGATTGTCGGTGCACAACATACTAGACCGGGCCAAACTTTCTTTATGGTCGACATTCTATCTAGGGGAGAAGATCATGCAAGTTGCAACGTCCGGTTGTGTTGTCGAGAGCTCTATGTTCGTTGGAGACGTGCCCCCACGTTGCGGGCAGTGATAAACGTGGGGGCGAGATGGTTATAGGATATGCAGACATGTCCTTTCGATTCGCACGGAAGCAAAGTACTTGGTGGAAGCATTGTGATTTGCAATTCATATTTTCGATTAATACTCCCAACAGTCCATTGAGGGTTTTTATAAATATTCTAGGAGCACTTTACTCTTAGGTACGCACAATTTTCACTCTCAAGTTTTGAAGTTAATTTTGTCCCTCATAATCTAACTTAAGTATCGACGTATCTGCCGAAAATCCAATCTCGATCCTTACTAACGTAGTTTGAAATATTTTTGTAGCAAGTCAAAGATCGCACAAAGGATTCAACGACAATTGTTCAAGTGGGAATTAAGACTTCACAATGTACTTCACAACAAATCTAAGAAGTTTAGGGAATTAAGTATGTAAGGATTGGATAACAAAAATTTTAGTATAGCTGTTTTTTATAACTAATGGGTATGAGGACTAACGACAAGTCTGAGCACAATTTGTTAGGATAAGTGGGCAAGTTTTCTCAACTCAGTTGCCTGCAAGGTCTAAGAAGACCTAGCTTCTTGAGGGCATTCCTAAAGATTAATTACATAGTTTGGTCATAAACGTCCAGTCTTTGACGGATTAGAGCCAATCCTTATGATCATGGGATACGACCAATATCTTATAAAGGCTCCTTGTCTCAATCCGATAACAGATAAGAATTATAGAGTCCACTTCAGTGTCATTCCTATCTACGAGGAACTACTTCTTAACTAAACTTCATGATGCCACAAAATGCGGAGGCTCCAACCTTCTATAAGAACAAAGTTAGCTCTACAGTACAATGTATGAAAATTATGGCATTATTGTTACTGAGGCTTTTCATTCAGTTTTCTCCACTATAAACCCTTACTTAGATATCAGAAGAGTATTGGCAAGGCGCCAACAGGTATTAAGTGTTTTGCAGGTTTAGTCGTGCTCATATCCATTCCATTGAAAATAACCTTCATAATGGGGCTAAGAGACAAAATAGAATAGAAGAATTGCATACTTTTCCATAGATAAATAAATCAATGAGGGGAAAACATGAAGTAGCAGTGTAATGAAGAATGAAGATGGAGCAGCAAGCATCACAAATGCAAAGCCTTTGGAGCCTGTAGAATACTTTGGTCATTCATTCTCCTTCCTAATGCACCGAAAATTGACAAATTACATTCTAACGAAGTCTCAAAGTTCTTAGAGCATCCACATCAATTTTTCTATTTTTTTTTACCAAATTAGAGAGGAATTTCCATTTTGTTACTTTAGGGAGCCACATTTTCTAATGTCTCATGTATCAAACTCTCTATTCTATCCCTATTTTATTAAAATATTCTTTCTTTTTTTTCCTTTTCATATTCAATTAAAAAATAAATAAGAAGAAACAATAAAAAAAACAAATATTAGAAAGAATACAGTGACTCCTCGTATTTAAGGAGTTACTGTAGCATTCACAAAATAAAGATGCTATCAAGGGAGGCCGATAAAAAATGTATCCAAAAGAATTGCTGCTCAAAATATAAAAGAATGAGTAAGCGAGATGCTAATGTAGATGCTCTTACAAGTACTAAACTCAAATGGAATCTCAAAGATCTTACAAGTACTAAATTCAAATGAAATCTCAGAGATCTTACCAAAATACTCTTCGATGTCGTCCTTTTCCAGATTTTTTGGTTCAATACTTCAAAGGTATTTTGAGCTTATTCTCATTCTTTTTTCCGTTAAAACTATTTTTCTGTTCACAAATCTCACATTAGACTATTGTATAGTACTCATTTGGGCTGTGGTAATATTATTTGATTTTTGTAATAATATTTTGCTTTATGTTAATTTTTTTATAGTTATTGGTTCATCTCGACAAAATATTTCAAAAAAATATAAAATTATGTCTCAAAACTAAAAAAATTCAAAAAAGACAAAAAATAAGACCAAAATAACACTGTGGACTTATTTTTCATCTTTAATAAACACTTTTTTTGGTTTTTAGACTTAATTTTATACTTTCTAAATTTGTTTCGTCGAGATGAATTAATACTTAAAAAAATTGATAAAAAAATAACATTAAAAAATAATTGATTTCAATAAGTTAAGTCAAATAGAGCATAATATTCAAATGAAAAACTTATTATGCATTGTGCACAACAGATCGTACTGTGCACTAGAACGTTATCATTGTGGTGCATAAAATATTGGCCGAACACTGCTTAATTGTTTGATTGCATTTTCCAAACCGTCAGCATTTTTGTTTTGTTTTTTGCAAATTTATTGGTCACCCAGTTGGGTGTGTGTGTCATTTGTCTTTACATAGTACTCCGCTATTAATACCATAATAATGCCTTCCAAAAAAAAAAACCTATTACTACCATAAGTTCGGACTCATTGAACGTGAGGTGATTAAGGCACCACTTATAATCAAGTAAAAATGATTAATGGGAGAAACTTATGATTACGTACTTATTTGGCTTATTTTATGTACTTTTAGTTAATCTTATGAATTATTTTTGTATAGTTGTTTGAAATTCAATCTTGAACTTTTCGCTTAGATTCAAATTACCTTTCATTATGCTGCAAAACACTCAGACACTAAATTAATGCCGATCAGAGTTGAGTCTCCGATGGATATTCTGATATTTAAGTTAGCTTATGAAAGATAGAGCAAAAATAACTTAAAAACTTGAGAGCGAGTGCACTTATATGAGATTTGAGTGCTTTGAAGTATTTATAGATAGAGTTCTCAAAAGACTGCCTGAAACACCGACCGAGAATGTCATGTCATGGGCTACAAATCGCAGTGGCTCAGTCACGTGCCCCACATTGGTGTGGATTGGGTGGACATATCCGAATGTTCTGTAATCGTTTCTCCCCATGTCTTCCCAGGTAATCACTCGCAACGTGAAGGTATGCGTCCGCATGGCTGTGTCGAGCATAGAGCCCTCGGCAGCACGATTGAAGATTGCGACTTGAGAGATCTTGAATTTAGTGATGAATATCGACTGAGTGGAGATTCGACAAGACTTGGCATGTTATGCGTTCAACACTGATCAAGGCACACCGGGCAGCCTTGGAACCTCTCGACTGAATGACGATAGACTCATCCTTGGGGTAGCCCATCTCTAGCCCAACACGGATGGGATGAGCGTGATCATGGGCCGAAGAACCATTGTACTGCATATTCGACCTACCACAGTTACGAACATGTATAGGTATTATAGAAAAATAAAGTTATGTATTTTTACAGGTGGGTACAAATTTAAAATTACGTTGATAACAAATATAATGGATTATGTGTTATGCATATACTACGGTTGGATTTTAATTTGTTACATATTTTCAGTTGCAAAATTTATTATATCTGTTATGCATTATTCTGATTAGTCACGAATGAGTGTGTACGATATACATGAAAATATTATAAATTATTTTGACTAGTTGTGAAAAGTATTTGGTATTAATTATGAATTATATTGGTTAAGTTATACAAATATTAGTTAAGAACCTTGTCCCTCCTAACCTAATAACATTACATGAAGATCTATTACTCATGGAAGAACGATCTCTCAATCTGCTTACTGCAGCTTAGGAATAATAATGGCGTACAATAAATTCATCCATTCCGCTATAAAGCTCAATTTACCTTTATGATAGTCGATTTCTATTTATTTTTCCAGATAGAAAATGTACCATATGGTTTTTGGAATGGAGAATCTGATGCGTATTGTACATAATATACATTTTTTAAATAATTTTTTTAGCAAAAAGTTAAATTGGACATATAAATCGATTTCTTAACTTTCTTCACAGTCTTCATAATGGATTTCTCTATACTCCAGGCCAATATAGAATTAGGTGTGGTTACATTTTCAGTCTTGAAGTAAGTGAATTACTAAAAAAAACACATAATTAATATTAAAAAAAATCTACCAGTTATAGTATAACCGGTCCGATTTTGACCGAAATATTAGGACCAAATCGTAATTTTGACCTAGGTTTTATAAATTTAAGCTGAACCGAAGTTTTTCGATTTAGGCCGGTTTGGTTTATCCAGTTTCGATTTAATTTAGTTCGGCTTCCAGTTTAGTTGGGCCCAAGCCAAAATGCCAAAAAATGTAAAAAATTAGAAGGCCAATCTAATGGCCCAAGCCCAAACACAAATTCAATTTTTTTTTAATTTTTAAAAAAGAAGATGTAGGAGCATTGCAAATTTTTGCAATCCAAATCTAATGGGCCAAAAAAAAATCATAGATTAACTACCAGTCCTCTTGATTCAGCTGAACATTCAAAAGTTCACCAAAATTATGGAAAAAATTATAATGGATTAGAACACAAACAACATACGAAGCTCCTAAAGCTGTATTTATATATAAAGTCAAAAAATTTCTTGTTTATTTTGTTCAATATCAGCAACTTCAAAACCTATATTTATATATAAAGTCATATATTAGTTTTCCTATATACCTCAATCTTGTTCAATATCAGCAACATGATCTGGACCTAACGGCAAATGATGATGGCAAACGAAAACGGAGAAGGCGACGGCCGAATGGCGAACGAAAAACTGAGAAGGCGATGACTCGCTTGAGAGACAGAAGAAAAGAAGAATGAGGCAAAGAATGAAGATCCACTGAGGAAAATAGCAGATATTTTAATTTTTAGAGTTTACTTAAAACTAACCGGTCCGGTTCGGTCCGACTCGTAGTGGTTGAAAATCGAAAACGAACCAATTTTTTTAAAAAATCTCAAACTGGACCGGCAGACCAGACCAGACCAGACCAGACCAGACCAAAACGATCTAAGTAAAAAAATGGGATTAAACTACTAGTTCGATTTGGTTTACCAGTCCAATCTGATTTTTCGATTTATGCTTATAGTCCTAGTACTGTCTCGTATCTGGTACTTAAACACCTAGTATAGGTTGGACCAATCGGTAAAATCCGACAATTTTTCGAATACAATACATAAAATTAAAAATACTATTTTTTCCGATACGATACGTACCAACTGATAATGTAAGACGATGATCCAGATTCATACCCAGGTCTACCAACCCCAGGAGCAAAGGGTGGAGAGTGTGCTTTTTTCTTTCGGCTTCAAAATCAGACTCCGCATTACATGGGTCACAGATCGAGGACATGAGCCATAGCAGAAATGTCCCCACCTTTATTTTGTTTTTTTTTTGGAGAGATTTATTTATAAATAGCAAAAAATCTAAGCACACATCTTTTTTACATAGATTTAGGCTGGCCCCGATAAATCCAGCAAGCCCCTAGGCTCAAGCAACCTTCCGGCGCGGTGCAATAATTTATTTTTTATAAATATGGAAAAAAATAGAAATCTATCCAAAAAAATTTATTATTAATATTAAATGGGCAATTAAGCTAAAATCGAACTTGAGCAACCCAAATGTCGGAACTGACACTGCATAGATTTAAACATATATATGTTCAAAATTATTTAATGCATGTAAAATTTATATTGTTTTAAAATGTTCAATGTGCATCGAACGACGTGTCCGAATTTGTGCACGAAAAATGTATTCTTCTTCCTGCTCTATAAATAGTGAAAGCACTGTCGACGGAGACTCAATTTCCAGCCACAAATTCCTACGCTACGTTCCGCAGTAATTTTACCATTACACATTTGTGTGATTGGAAATTTATGCATTTAGTTTTGAACAAAGCAATTATGTGGGTAAAATATATTATCTGTATGACAGTACATAATATTTTTTAGATAAAATTATTAAAATATTTTAAAAATATATATTTATCGTAAGTGATCTTTTGACTCGCTGATATTAGTTGATCCCACATGCAGGGGCAAAACTACATTTTTTGGACAAATTTTTTAAAAAAAAATTAGGACCTAGGTATAATTTTTTAAAATTAAAAAAAAAATCATTTTGGCTCCCTCCCTTTCCCAGAGAAAAAATATCGACCCTTCAAACATTAAATCTTAATTTCGCCCCGGCCCACATGATAAACTTTACATTTGCCCGTGCTCGTGCTAGAAAAGAAAAGACATCGAACACAAAGCTAAGGAAGTCTTTAAACACTTAATAATTTTTTCTTTTCTCAATATATAGCAAATGAAAGAGAACAAGTCTAAAAACTCAAATTATTTGTGCATGTCCAAACATAAATGTATCCGAAATTATCAAATGCACTTGGAAATCACATTATAATGAAGGGCCCTCCGTGCATCTCATGTTCTAAACATATCTATGTCCGAATGTACACGAATAATCTGCATTTGTAAATTTTTTGCAATAAAAAAAGGATCCTACCATGTTTGATTAATCATTAATCCATCAATCAATTAGCATAATTGGCGGTAACATGATTCGTATGGAAGGAAGAGAAAGACATTCTATAGTAGTTTAGCAACATCAAACCATGCCCCATATCGATTAGAGTAGTATTACATACACAATTTTTAGTACACAAATTTAAATATAAATGTGTTTTGTAAGTTTTACATGTATTCAACGATTTTAAACACATCTGTATCTAAATTTGTACACATAAAATTGTGTACACAAACTTTCTCCATTAATAATCTTCTAAATGAAAGCAACCAACACATCATTTCTTACCATATGGTAAAGCAAAGTAATTAGAATGAATTTAAATTAAATTATTAATTATTGAAGACAAGTGATATTATATAAAACCAAAATAATCAAAATAATTAAAAATATGAATTTTTGTTAAAAAATTAAAATAAGACAATGTTAAAAATAATTATTATTGACCTAATATTTTTGTTGAATTATTGAACTATGTAATCACTTGAAAATTTAATATAGTCAAATCCATTTGAATTAAATTATTTTAGATGTGTTTTAATCACATTTATTAAAGATTCTGGTTTGACTTGTAAGGAAAATAAATACTAATCAACCCATCTTAATCAACCCATCTTACTTTCATCTTTTCGTCTTATTGAGAGCCTTGTTTTTTGCTTATTAATTTAGTTCAAACCACGAAAATTATTGACAATAAAATAAGAACTTAATCCATTTCATACTAAAAACCATAAGCCAAATAAACTTTAAAATTGAAAACCATAAGCTAAATAGAGTCAATAGACCTAACATCCCACAACATAATATCTAGAGATAGAGAGTGGATGAGAGAACAAGTTTAGGAACACAAATTACTTGTGCACATACATATATAGATGTGTTCGACATCATCGAATACACGTGAGTGATCCAATAATTCCGAACATATTTATATTTAAATGTACACGAATAATTTGTGTTGAGAGGAGGGACGGGGTCGTTTTATTCTAGTTGTGAGGGCAAAAGGTGACCAAATAGTTACCACCGGTACAAGTGGCAATGCTAGTGGGATCATCATAAGCATAAGAGTAAGCCCTAGGGCACGCCGCCTTGAATATCTTCGAGTAAGCCGTCGGCTTACACGACTGCGGACTCCCAAAGCTGCCCGTACAACAATACCTCGGCGAGTTGAAAGCAGAACACGCGCTCTTACACGCTACCACGCGCCGCTTGTCATGGGACCTCACCTGAAGCCCTACAGGACACATCATATTCAGATCACTGACGCAGCCGGCAGGGCTACACTTCCCGGAGCCCTTCAACGGCGTGATGGCAATGGCGAGGTTGTAGCCGTCGACGAGGCTGACGTCGTAAAAGTCCTGTTCGGCACCCAGAGTGATCTCGGCGAGAGTTGCAGGCGGGGCGCCGCCGAGTCCGTTGCAGAAGAGAGAGCCACCGCAATCGCCGGTAGCGCAGCGGCCGCGACCAGATGCGTCGAAAGTGCAGCCGTGGCGACCCCAGATCCGACCAGACCAGGCGGCCGGGAACTTTACGGAGTAGGATTTGTTGGCCGGGAGCTTGAAGCCGCCGCGGGCGAGGATCGGTTGGCCGGCGCCGGGTTGGATGCCGGGCCACACTGGGTGGCTACACTTGTTGTGGAGCGTGATTGTCGTCCCAGATACCTCCACTGTTAACCACCACATTGAACAAATAAAATGAAAAGACAGCTCAAATAAATAAGAATAAATCTACACACTCTCATAATCAAACATAAACGTATTCAGAATTGTTCGATATATATAAAATTTATATTATTTAAAAAAAATTTACGTGCATGAGTCGTTTTAAATATATTTATATCCAGATCTGTACACAAATGAGAACGTAGCATGACTCTTTCACATATCTAACCATAAATGTGTCAAGAACAGTTCGATCTACATAAAAATTATTTTATTTTGAAAAATTTCATGTGCATTGTCGATTTCAAACACATCTGTGTCTAGATCCGTATATTTTTTCAGAGGCACAAGTTATTAACAATGGTCACATTTTTGAACAGTCACACTCTACAACAAGTACACCACCTTCAACAAAACCATGTAGTGTGTGTGAGTTTTCAAGTGTGTGTAAAAGTTACAATGAGAAGCCATAACCATATATATGCAGCTCACAGGATCAACTTAACACAGAGAGCAGCCACCAAACCAGTGAGAGAGAGAGAGAGAGAGAGAGAGAGAGAGAGAGAGAGAGAGAGAGTACCTGAAATGTGGGTTAGGAAGAGAGAGAATGAAATGAAAATGAAGAAGAAGAGGTGTTTCGGAAATGCATCCATGGCTGACGAGTAGGAGATGCAGATGAAAAGGAGGTTTACCAGTTTAGGTTAAAAAAGAAGAAGAAAAATGAAGGCTCTTCTTCCTCTGGTTTTACAGCTAAGGCTTGGGATGGGTTATATGTAGGGAAGGGGAACAGGAGAGGAGTGAAGACTAGTATATTTTTTTTAAGAGTGCTATATGCACATTATTTTTACATATTATTTAAAATTACTTCATTTTGTGTTGAGGAAGACTCAAATATATTTTGAACGATATAGGCAAAAAATAAATATGATTTTTTTAACACAAAACGACGTAGTTTTAAATAATGTACAAAAATAATGTGTAAAAGTGATGTGTGTATCATTTTTTATTTTTTATTTTAACAAAATGAACACTAAGGGCCTGTTTGTTAAACCTCTCCAGACTTAGGATTGGACTACGAATCCGAAGGGATTATAATCCTTTGTTTGGTAAACCAAATAGTGTCCGGATTCGTAATCCGAGGGTATTGTAATCCGGAAAATGGACGGATTACGAATACCCTCTCCCTGGGGGTATTGTAATCCTGGGATTGGGGACCCTATGCAATAAGACGATTCTGTCCCTAACTAAGGGTCTATTTAGCCAAAATTATTTTTTTGGCTTATTTTTTATCTTTATTCAAATTTTTTTTGTATTTGTTATTTTTATGTTATTTTTTCATGGATTATTAGTTCGTATCGACGAAAGGAATCTAAAAAGTATAAAATTATGTCCAAAAGTTAAAAAAAAAATCACTAAAGACGAAAATAAGCCAACACGGATGCTGTTTTTGGCTTATTTTTTGTCTTTTCTGAACTTTTTTCAAATTTAGCCGATGATTGATAACTTTTCTGAAAGCTCTTGTCGAGACGAACCATCAATCATCAAAAAATTGATGAAAAACAAAAAATTAAAAAAAAATTCAAATAAGGACAAAAAACTAAACAGTGAATAATCCAATAATAACCACAGGCCAAATGGACCCTAATTAAGGTAATGGCGAAGTAGAATACTAAAGAGTACAGAAGATGCTAGGTAAATTCCAACATCTCTACCTGTACAGAAAATCTGTTTGATTTTAAAAAAAAAATCTGTTTGATTTTAGTTGTAAAAAATCTGTTAGTTGAAATAATAATAATTTCAAAAAAATCTGTTTGATTTTACAAAGGGGAAGAAGTGAACAAGAAGAGAGAGAGATTCACAGAGAGAGAAAGAACTGCATTGCCCAGATTTGCACAAGGGTAAAAAGGAGAATTTATTTTTTCAATCCAATCCCATGATTTGCAAACAAACATGTCATAGGACTAATAATCCAATCCCAACACCTAATTCTATCCAAAACAAACAGGATATTGGGTATTCATATCCCATGGTATTATGAATCCAATCCTAATCCCATCACTTATGAATCCCATCATTTTCAGTCGGGTTATCAAACATGGCCAAAAGGTTAAGAAGGTGGACCCATTTCATTTAATTAAAGATGCAGGTAGAAAAGCTGTCCCCCTCCTATCAAAACAACACATTTTTTCATGCAAATTCAAATAAGAATGTTGAGCATCGTTTGATGTTTGTTGATTATATTAAGTCCTCATTTGGACTAACTTTATTTTGTGAATTATTATTTTTGCTCTATTTAAATGTTTTTTACATTCATTATTTTAGTTTTAATATTTTGTGAATTATTGGTCTGTTTTGATGAAATAAACTAAAAAGTATAAAATTATATCTAAAAATTAAAAAAATGTCACTAAAAATGACGAATAAGTTCAAAAAATCTCTATTTTTTTTATTTTTGTCTTTTCTGAAAGCTCTCATCGAGATAAATCAATAATCCACAAAAAATTAACGAAAGACAACAAATTACAAAAAAAATTCACATAAGGACGAAAAAATAATCTAATAATCTAGTCAGTCCAAATACAACGTAAATCGGACTTATTTTTATTTATATACGTATATGACTAGTGGATTTCTAGGCTTGTTATCAAAACAAATCGAAGTAACGGTTTATGAAAGGTTTTGGACTTGGTATACTGACATAGTGTTTTGTAATTTAGACAAAAATCAATATTTATTAAAAATATATATATCTTATTTAATGCTTAACAACTTTTAATACATTTTTTTTGTCAAAATTTATAAATTTAGTTACACATGTCCGCTAGAGTAATTAAAAAAGTATAAAAACAATATCAAAATTAAAAATTTCAAAAAAACAACATTGTTGGCCTATGAGTCGCAACCTGTCTTGGCCCGTACCGATCTTTTTTAGCTCCATATCCGCCAAAGCCTTGGGTTTTGCGCTCTCGGCTTGGAAGTCCACCTCCTTCAACTCTTTTATCTCCTTCTTGATTACCCACAGCTCCGTCTACACACCAGCCAGTTGCTTTATCTTTTGCGGAAGATTTCGCTCTCACTCAACCATCATTTTAGACACACCAACCCCCTCCACACAAGCCTAACAACAAGGGTACACAGAAAATGCTCAGAATCGGACGAAAAAAAGCTAAAGCCATAAGACCATTTAAACACACTTACCTGACTCGTTGACATCATAAAATTATGAGCCAACTCTTTTATAGTGATCTTATTAGTGCTAAGTCAACTCCCATGAAAGTTCTCAGGCAATCACAAGCAGCCTTAGGGTTAGGAAGGAGACTATCATCAGACAACACAAATGAAAAGTTGAATTGGTAAGTCAAACTAGTCATTTGGGCACCAATTCATTAGGCCTCTGCAGCGGACTAGGGGACAAAAGTGTCAATGGTTGGGGGAGAGACAGGGCCTTCAGACCTCGCATGCTTAGCAGTGTGTGAGGCTGCAAGAACGGACCCAGATTCCCCAAACGCCTGTTGATCGACATGGACAAAAGGCTCAGAACGCGCTGGAGAATATACGGGGGCATTGTCTCAACTGAAGCTAGGTTGTCGCCTTCCATTAAAACTTAGGCACCACTCGTGGTTTCCCCTTTAAAAAATCGGCAACGAGGTTGGGATGCCTATCATATGGGTTTAAATCCGCCAGATGGACCCTTGGACAGTGGACCACATACTTCTTGGGACTCTTCAGAATATTGGTCACTCCACGAGTCGCTTGAGACAATGAAATATTGTTATTTTTAGCTCTCATATATTTGGAGAAGGGCATCTCAGAGATAAAGTTTCGCCTCTCGCACGATTGAAAAATGCCACCACTCGACATCCCCCGTTAGCCTCATTCAGGTTGTAGCAATAGAGGAACTCCTTAAGGTTGTAGCAGTAGATGAACTCTGTGGCTGCTGGATCCCAGTTGCTTCTACTTGTTTTCATAAGATCAACATGGAAAAAATCAATCTCCAAGTGTTTGATATTAATTTACCTAAAGCCAAAACAAAAAACCCAACAAACTCTCCAATAAAATGATAGAAGTGGAGGCGAAGCCCACATTGGAAGGCGTGCTTATATAAGCAAATCTCCTCGCGAAAGTAAATGCAGGGCCTCGCTTCGGAACTAGGGGCTCTCAGAGACTCGGAGATTTCCTAAACGCCGTTAAAGACTTCCAAATCATTCTCCATCAAAATGGACGCTACCTTATCCGCACTAAATGTCTTTGAGCCCGAGGTAGAGGTGATGGCCCTAGCTATGGACACGACGATGGGTTCAACATCCATGACAGAGTCCTCTGAATACTTCTTGTCTCTATGACAATATCTAAGCGGTTTCTCTTAATTCCCTGGGGTCAGGTAAGCCTAATGATATGTGCAAAATTGTAAACCCTATAAGTTGTATGAAGAGATAGAGGATCCCATACCATAAATCAATAGGGCAAATGTTAGGGGAATCCTTCAAGGATCTAAGGAAGAAAGAATATAGACGAGACGCAAAAAATACTTTGAAAAAGTCTCAAGAAGAAGAATGGAGAAATCAGGCCCCAAAATGATCGAACTGGATGATCGAATTGAAAAGCATTGAAAAAGAAGGAGGCGTACTCAGAGAAGAAAGCAAGAATGTTAGGGCAGTTGGTGATTCAAACCAGCAAAGGATTTGACAATAACGCTAATGGAGGAGAAGAAGTCTGAAAGGGAAAATATATTTCAAATATAGGGAAAAAGTATTTGAAATAGCCCGAAAGAAAGGGAAAGGTCGCCCGTCCTGAGCATTCAACGTGAAAGGCACGGAAGGCCAAGATCCTGACACGTATGCAAATATAAGAGATCCTATCTTGGCCCTTTGACGTGACGAAGTGTGTCCAATTGAGATCTCGACACGTATGGAAGCTCAGGCGCACTTATCATGACTGTTTGACGTGGGGAAACACAAGTGGTGAAAGATTGCAACGCATGGAATGATTAGACGGAAAGCTTGGCAAGGAAATTGACACGCATTAAATGAATAGCAATGGCTACTTCTCGAAATAAAGACTATCCACTTATAGGCTCACACCGAATTAGAAATAAGGGAAAATTGATAGTTCAAATTGGCTCAGCTTAGCGCTCAACCACTCAATGCTTAGTTGCTTAATACTTAGTCATTCAATGCTCGCCCCGTCATCACTAATCAGCTTAGTCGCTGCTCAAGTTTTTGGGTGCTTAACATTATATTACTAGTTAGCACTCACTCTTTCGAGAGTCGAGTTGCTCGACTAAGAGTAACCAAATCATAGGATATATTCGACAAGATCCCATAAATAAAGCCCAGAGCGCTCATAATCTCATAAACGGAACTCGCAATAAATGATCTGTTTCTCCAAACAAAGAAAGGAGAGTGTGATTGGCGACCATTAGCCCCCTAAACTCCCTCCATCTTCCAACCTATAAAATTAGCTACTAGGCTAAGGACAACATACGTTCTCATAAATTCCTACTTACATGCCTGCATACTTGCTCTCTACAAATAACTCACTTGATTATCGGATAGTTCTTGACTAAAAAACACTCTTCAATCTCAATCCTTGTTTGATGCAACATAAAGTGCCACTGTCTAAACTTCGCCATGATTAGTCAGTATTGATATGGATTGACGTACACACATACTCATAACAAAGAAGGTTAGTGAAAGTTTGAAACCTATGAAAAGAGGCTCAAATTTAAAAAATATTACTGAAAGAATATATAATTTTTATTAATAAATTAAAAAAATACATTAAAACACATCAATACTCGTACGTCGGTAACAAAAATATTACATTTTACCGTAAAAATTTGATAACTTTTGATATGATGACAAAATGCTCTGCTATCGAGGCTGTCAGAAATCTGTGGGGAAAAGATTGTCCTCACCCAATGTCACAATGAAAAAAGCTGCCAAAGGTCACATGGCAGAGGGAATCTCTGTGCTGCTTAGGTACTCTATAACTATGCAGCACAAAATAGTGAAAAGATGTTTTTAAAATGACATTATTCTTCCTTAATTTAATTACGAAAAATACTAATCACAATTTAATAGGCAATAAGTAATACCTAAAAAATATTTTTTTTTTGATAGGAATACCTAAAAAATATATTGATATTTGTAAAATAAGTATTATTATCCGTAAAAATAGATTTATATCCATAAGTTTGTATTGATATTCATTTTTATTTGACATCACGTGCATAAAATTTTACTAATTTGTTTGCTAAACACGAATATCATACACATTTTGCAAATATCAATACATATTCATAAATATCAATATAATAATTTATGAATATCGATTTACTTTTTATACATTATCTATCTCCTAGTAGACAATGTTAGGTTTTTTTCTCTGTTGAATTAATATAGTTAGTATTAACTTTAGTAATTAATATTGATATGTCCCTACACTAAGAGACATAATTTGATGGAAATTTTATCTGGTCACTAAGAAGAAATTATTTAGACCCAAAATATAAAAATAAAAACTAATTTATACTTCTTCATTTACAGTGATTGTTTTATTTTTGCACTTTTTTTATAAGATTCATTAAAGGATATAATATTGTTTTGTTTGTTCAATTTTTTCACACCTTAAAGGATAATTTTGTACATCACATAAAATGAAAAATATTGCAAAAAAGAAAAAGAAAAAAATTGTGTTTATGGCCCCATTCCTGAATTCTAAAACAATGATTTGAATTATTCAACACACTGAGTTTATTATGCAGGAAAAAAATAACACTAATTGAGCAATAGTGGTGATATGAACAAGAAACGTTTGTGTCAAAGTTTATTTTCAAGACCATACGAACTGTTTAATTTTTTTAAGATAAACATGTTTCGTTCATCTCCTTAATGATGTTTAATCAATGAATATTTCACACACGCAACAAACTCGACTAGCTGAATAAAATAAACGCTTTGGATCACTTTTGTGACTCGAGATGAGGCCCACATATACAGGGACTACAGGATCCTAAGTCCCTGAAATTTATGTGATAACCTTAATCTTCAAGAAAGCAAAAAGAAAATTATAGCCTTTAACTGTAATCAGAAGACAATTAGCAAGAATTTGGTAAGCATACTCAATTGAGGAAACTTTTTCCAGCAAGAAAAATAATATTGTAGATAAATTTCCCCACTCTTCACCGCAACAAAATGTTTCCACTATCTAAGGAGTAATAAGAGGAAGTATAGCGGGTAAGGAGTGAAAACACCAATGCAGTAGGGAACCATTGCATGAATCGGAATCCACTTAGCTTACCAAGAAAGACAAGAAAGAAAGGCTTAGCGTACTCCGAGTGGTTAATCTTAACTTAGCATGCTAACTGCTGCTTCATTTCGTACAGTGATAATGCTCTGTGTTTCTTTAACACTTTGCCCCTTGGAAGACCAAATGCTAATGAACAAAATTAGATTCCTTGTTGAAGTAAAATAGCATGATAACTTGATAGGGTTTGAGTAGATACTATATCTGTGGCCTAGTTTGAACCACATATATTTCTCCATCTTTCACCACCCCTTCAATGTCCTGAGCAAAGCCATAGAGGTCTTCTATAGTTTTTCCGGCCTCTGCAATTTTTCGGAAGATGGAGGTCTGGAAATCTTTGTCGATTATCATTCGATCGGTGGAGTAATCCAACAATATTTCTTGAGCTTTATCCATTGTCACACTACAAAAGACATTAAAAGAGATCTTACAATGAAATCACATAACAAATTCTAGATGTTTGTGAATCTAAGCATGTTTACTCTTAAGTTTCACTTCAGTGTTCTTCAGGGTTTAGTTTTGGCTTTTCATCTTTCTTACTATCGTATTAAATAATGTTTACTGGTTCGATTCCTGCTTGCCCTTAAATAAAGTATTTTTTTTACTTTCTATCCGAGTGGTCCTATCATACTATCAGACAATCTTCATTCTTATTATTTTTTCTATCTGCAAGATAGTCTTCTTCCTGTATCTTTCTATCAAGATGGAATCCCTTAAAAAAAAACGGTGATTCTTCTCAACTCTTCTTAAATTTCACTACACTGTTTTTGTTTAATATCATAATCTTATAGCCAAATGTGTCCCTAATATGTGACATGGATGCTAAGGACACAGAATTCAACGAAACAGATGATCTGATCTGCGCCTGATTGACGTTGAATTGCTGATGTGACGAGTAATTCAGATGAAAGGGTGGAATATACAACGACACAAGTTTTAGATTTTTGGATATATTATTCAGCAGTTCTCATTAAGATCACCCATGCATTTCTTATCATTCTTGTGAAATTCTATGGCAACATGTGAATTAGAATTTGTGGAGGGAATACCAGGGAGTGCTAATAGACTAGCAATTTACGTATGCGAGCGGAGGTTCAAAAAATGGTAAACCTTTGTGGGATTTCTTGTAGGGTTCCGGCCTATAACCAATTGGCAACAGGTAGAGTAGCATCTAGATTATATTTACCAAGTTTGGGTAGCTAATTCAAGCAATGTGGAATAAAATTTCACACTCATTTGCAGCCCGCTTGCACGTGGAGGCATGGATTGAGCAGGTGAAGGAAGTAGCACGGGAGACTGGACCACGTGAGGTGAGGCCACTCAATACCTAACTCTGATAACATGTGAGATTTCTTAGAGGATTCCAACCTAAAACCAATTGGCAATATGTGGGGTAGCCTCTAGATTATATTCATCAAGTTTGAGTGTAATTTAAACAATGTGGGGTAAAGTCTAGGAACCTTCATTTCAAAATGGTGAATCTAGGGATCCACATCATATCTTCTAAACTTTTCCTAAAAACTTGGATGTAATAAATTAAAACATTTGAAGAGAGTGGCGTTTTGGAAAGACAAAAGTTTCAAAAAAAAAAAAAATTGGTTCTTCATGCTCCTAGAAATATGTTTTGCATGAAAAGTTTCATCAATGATATCGTCTTTCTTTTTCCTTTTTACTGTTTGAGAATAAGAATAAGTACAACCAAATTTTGTTATCTATATAAGCTATACCCCCATCGTACCACAGGTTAGGAAATATTTCTGGTTTACGTTCCAGACAAAATAGGACTAGTGGACGGAAAGAAAAAGGGAAAAGGAAAATAT
The DNA here is from genome assembly GCA_019985065.2 of Arctostaphylos glauca. NCBI lineage: Eukaryota > Viridiplantae > Streptophyta > Magnoliopsida > Ericales > Ericaceae > Arctostaphylos > Arctostaphylos glauca. The sequence continues at coordinate 29,738,867 of JAHSPW020000009.1, read as the reverse complement.
TTTGCATTAAACTAGATTCATTTTTCTAGGATTACCTATCATTTCCCTTCCTTGATAAATCCTTAATAAATCATAACCAAACACAGCCTAAAGGAGATTAAAAAGTTTCTATTCTGGTCTTTGCATAACCATGACATTTATAGATATCAACTCAACTCAAATCATCCGAAGATTACCTGTCATAGAGCCCAGCACCAGCATACCCTTCCAGGTCCTCTCCATTGGAGTCTGATCTGAATATAATGGACTTCTTGATATACAATCCTACTTGCTTGCTAGGATAGCCAACAACCTGAAAGTGAAAATTCGAGTGTTGCGGTTTCCATTAAATTGTTTTTTGAAAGCCTACCGTAGCCTATTCTAAGGCAAAAGGGAAAGGAGAGGAGGTGGGAATCAAAATTCAACCTTATGAGCAGGAGTATTACTGTATTGGTCCATTGGAGACCAACCAACTGGCCAACTTCTAAGCTCAAGCATGTTAATCGTGATTCTTTTGAAAAAAATTGGCATATCTTCCAATGATGTTATTTCAAGCTAAATAGGCACATTTTTTATTTACGTGATTTTCTCGGTACATAAGTCCGCCATCTCAAAATAACAGAGAGGTATTTACAGATGAGAGGTGATATGGTGACCGTGGCCTTACAATGGGAGATTTAACATTGTTTTTCTTTGCAGTGAAGCACATGGCTCGTCCAGGATAGGCACCCACCAAAGTTTCTCCTAACCCCTTCACAATCTGTTTTTGCACGAAGAAAAAAGGATCAAAATAATCGCATTCAATTGATTTAGAGTAAACACAAAGTTTACCTCAGCATTCATCTTAAAAACAAAAGGTGCTTTACCTCTGCATAAATCTCGGATGCATCACCAGATAAGGGATTCCTCGTGTGAATCACGAAAGCATAATCAGCACAAATGATCTCTTGAATTAGCACAGCCATGCAAATGTTGTTATGGTTCAAATTAGCTTTCCGACTACTGACAAATGCTCTTTCATTCCACTTTGAAGCCCAAACCTACATGGCATAAGAACAAACAAGGTCTAAATGGCAGAAATTTGGCACATCTCCGGTTTTGTTCAGTAAATTAGGCTGAATAAGGTACACCAAAGTACGTGGTAACATGTTGATGCTGAACTTTCCAAGTCAAAAGCACTCTTTATCAAAATACTGATACAAGTAAATGAGCAATGCATTATCATGTCCACTTTTGGAAAACTAAACCTTCTTTATTGCTAGCCAAGATTGGTTCCACCTCTCCTCGCCTTCATCTCCAGGCCAGGGTATTCTCGAAATTTTCATTTTGTTTTTAAGTTCGTGGGTCTGCCACAAAATAAAAATAGTATGAGTGAAAAAGGCAAAACATATATAGTTGCTAAAAGCCTAAAAACATGTAATAAGTCAAGCACGCAAATACAGTTTTCATTCAAATTACTCAAACGGTACATATGAGGTAGCATCAACTTTATCAAGCGAGACATTCCACCTAAGAAAAGAATTTGAATATATAGTCCCCTACATTCTTGTATGCATAATCAGTAAATGTATGTAGTTATTTATTTGATTATGTCCATATATTAATACAAGAAGGAGAAATCAATGTATGCTTTATGCTTGAGTGCTATTCACCCTACACCCACTGAAGGGGAAGGGAAAACAAAGGAAAGAGGAAAAAACACTTCAAACATACTTTGTTACGATGATAGACTACAATGTTTGCGGTTACTAAATGAAACTGACTTTCATCATTCTTAAGGCTGGCTGCATGACTATTCTTGGGATTTACCTTGATCCTTTTTTCCTCAGAACATACTATGAGAACTTGTAGAAAACTTTTGCATTAAGGTGACATTTACTATTGTTGACCAATGATGGATTCACCCCAACGTTTATATAACTAACATGGTAGTGATGCCATCCAGTTATCACAGCAACAAATTAAGAGGAAATAGTTTTACAGCTTTTCCAGTCATCTTAAATTGAAGTCACTGCATCATCCAATCCTAGTACTTCTATAGTAGAAGTTTTTGGAATTTCAAACAACAGCAAGTATGCGTAAAAAATACGCCTTCAATAACTTGTCAATTCAAAAATTAAGAGTCGTGTAAACTCACCAAACGGAAAGGAGCTTTCATCTGCAGAACTGTTTCTTGTATTGCCTTAAGTTTTGAAAGGTCACCATCATGCACAAGTTTACTGAAGCTAGAAATTTTACTTGCTAGATTCTGTGCAAAATGGCAAATAAGTATAGACCAACAAGACAATGTCAAAGGAAGAATGGAAAAATAAACAAGAAAATGAAACCAAATCTCAATTGAGAAGACATTCACTTTTACCACATCAAACTTAATAGACATGCTGGGCATACATCAAACTTAACTGATAATAATGTGATTTCACTGTACCAAAATCATAACTTATTTATCCAGAAATATACTATCAGCATTTCATCTTACATAACCGTATTGTCGCCATGAAGTCTAAAATACTACCATGTTTATTGTTAATGTTTCGTGAAATCAAGAGGCTTATAACATCTGCAAACATACAATTCATAGACACTTTTCGTGTGATTTTGTTGGGACAGAAATCACCAAAAATTTTTCCACGAATTATAAAACAATTTGGTGATCTTCACGCAAACCCAAGCACACTTTTAGTCCAATTTCACTCATTGATTTCTTCTTCCTTCTTTAGTGCTTGATAATTTGTGATGTCTATTTTGAGATTTCAGCAGAAAACCATATGATAGGACTAAAGTGTGGAAACATGCAGGTAAACTACCAAATACTTGAAAGATAGTAATACCTTATTTACGTCCTCTGATATAACAGTCTCAAATACTCCAAATGGGATCGCAACTGACATTGGAATCTTAATCCACGAGGGCACTCTTCCTCTAAGAAGTAGGATATTGTAGGACTTGGCACCAACCTATTTGACAGAGCCAGTAACATGAAACGTTTGAATACTCAGCTTTCAGAAATAACATTTAATGCATATTAGCTACCAATCAATGAACATATCAAAATTCACATCACAACTACATCAATTAGCTGCTTCAGGGAACCGGGTATGATTGTCGGGTGAAAGTGTGTCATGTATCTTAGGAAGACAGGACACAAAATATATTTCCTGTTCCTAAATAATTGTTTAGTTTCTAAGGTAATTGGTGTTTTGACTTAATGAAATCTGTCGGAACTGAAGACATGAAGTGATACATAAAAAAGCGGTACAACATATGTCCGAGGACACTATGAGAAGACAATGATGGCATTTTTGTATTACTTAACTAAAAATGAAGATATAATCCAATGCAGTATATAGTCCCGCAGGACTAATCGTGAGGGGATTAATCACACCATATCCTCACGCGTACTGTTTGACCCACAAGTCAAACGATTTCCTTTTTCCCGGATTTTTCATCCTGACAGCAAAAGTTTTAACTAGACATAGGATATGTGGTCCCCTTAAATACATAGTCTAACCCGATGCTAAAATCCAAGGAAACAAACAAGCCCTCAACGCATAAATTTGATTGCAGAGTCCGTACTACTATGAAGTCCACACACACAAAGAAAGTGTTAAAAGGCCAAATCATTTTCCAAAAAAAAGGTAACGAACTGAGCTTGTGACCATGATCATACCATCTCTGTAGTGAACTCCTCAACTGAGATGGCAAATTTACCACTGAAAGCTTTTATCTTCAAGGCAACTCGACGAGGGATAGAGGAAGTACTAAAGGAGTTCTGATACAATTCAACGCTACTAATTTCACTGCAGGCACACAGAGAAAAATACATCTCAAAAGGTGTCAAGGTGTGAGAAGTGCACAATGAAACTATCCCTTAAGCGGTTACCTGATTACCAAATCTGATAACTTCAGTCGTATAGATATTGCTTTGCCTTCCTTTAACTTCAGATCCCTAAAAATATTCTGATCGAAACATGAGGCAAACAATACCTGCAACACTCTAGTATATTATAACTTTGAAATCATATAACCGAAGAACTTCATACTACTGCATATGGAATCATATGCAGTTTTACTTTGTTTTTTTTTTTTTTTTTGGAGGGGGGGGGGGGAAGCTTAGTTGCCGCAGCTCATGACTTTTTTTTTTTGGTCTAGGAAGTTGTAATAATCATTTTTTTGGATGGAGGAAGTTGTGATAAACTGTTTGGCACAGATTTTACTTTTGGTTTATGCACCAAAAACAGCTTAAAGATGCTGGGAAAAAACTAATTTTTTAGAATCTCCAATTTGATGCTATTTGGCTTGTTTTCAACAATCTGCTTTTACCATATGCTCAACTGCAACAACAAACACACCCTTGAATTCCCTTGGAAGATCAAAATGGTATAGAGAAATGACAGAACGGTAACATGCCTTACTATTCCTTGCTCTTATAGAAACATGAGACAAAACATCTGGCATATCAGCTGTTAGAACAGCAACTGCTCCATTTGGAATCTCCTCCTCCCCAGAAACTTTATCTGCAATAATAACTGTTGGCTTCCTATAAACTTTGGTTTGAACCGTAATTAGCTCATTAACAGAGACTACCAAGCCAGTGACATCCATAGGGCTAATAACCTGCCAACTGCATTACAGAGAATTTTCATCCACTTACCAAATCAAGAATCACATGATTGGTTTGAACAGGACGACAACTGAATAAAATCATTGGAATCTTACCAGCCTAAATGCGCAGTTTTTCGGAGTATGGGGTCTAAATAATTAATAAGCATGGATAGACTTGCTGCTGATCCTGCCCTTATTAACTCCTCTGTGAAAATATCAATCTGAAAACAAAAGAACATTATGATGGGAAACGATTTCCAGCAACGCTGCCCCCAAAACCCCCAACAAATCACCAGCTCGTGTGCGTGCGTGCGTGCGTGCAACAGAACACTTAGTTTTTTGTCCTACTTGTCTAGAATTACCAAACTTCCCTTTTGTTTAATTGTTTGCAACACACTTCTTCATAATTGAAGGTTAATTTTGTAATTTACTTGCATAAAGAGATAAACACAGGGGTGCATTTATACAAAAGCGAGTGTGAATCACTCCCGCACCATGAACAACATCATTCAGTGCAACAAATTCCTTAAGACATGGAGATAAGAAGCTCAAAAATAAGTGATTCATCTCCAAATTGGTAGTTCAAGTTAACGAGCACATACTGATCCTTTGTCCACAGAAAGCAATCTTCCAAGATATTGCGCGCTGGGCTGTATCATTTGCTGGTAATATTGAGCCATATTGGCAAGAACAAGCCTAACTCGATCAAGAACAGCCTTTGTTTGTAGTGCCCACTGGCCATCATTAGGTTTGCATGACTCGGAGACACGATACCAGTCCTTTGGTTGCAGGAGTACATCAACAATTTGGGAAAAGAACACTAGTCAGAATTAGGAATTAGTACATGAAAAAGCTCACATGTGTTTGTGAATTAATTAGCTAAATCTGCAAACCCGATACAATATTACAAGATAACATCATGGAATTACAAACACAAATCAGGTATTAAGTGTCAAGAAATAATTTGTTGGATTGGCAAAAGATCAATATTCATAAATAAGCAAGAGGAAATTACTGAAATCATTCTTATTCACCAAGCATACACCTTTGCTAATTCTGCCATTTCATGGATTCATTGTGTTGTGAAACTAGAGAAAGGAGAATTGTATTATTGAGTGATTATGTTACAAGGGGCCAGTACATCAATATATAGAGAAAACCTAGAAACCCTAGATAACCCTAATTACATGAAAGGTCAATAATACCCTTGCAACTAAACATTAATAACAACTTAACCATTACTATTCTAACACTCTTTTATTTATAGATGAGATTAGGGTTAACCTAATGGGCTCTAACCACCTAGGCCCATTAGGGTTAACATAACCTAATCTATCCCACATAACAACTAACACTCCCCCTCAAACACATGATGCGAGCATGGAGAGCATTATGGGTTTGCCAACATGAAAAAGAGATGCTCCAACTGATGTCTTTGACAACTTCGATTCTCCAACGAAAAAGAGATGCTCCAACTGATGTCTTTGACAACTTCGATTCTCCAACGACTTCAATTCTTCAACAACTTTAATTCTTTGACAACATTAATTTTGGTACCCAGTAGAATATAACTAACAAAGGAATATGGGACAAGTTCTCCCCCTCACGTGCGAACCCCGAATCGCACGGGAAGAGAGAAACAAAGAATCCAACTAGGATCACAACAAGGTGCCACACGGCAGAACTTGGGGCCACTTGGCACACCAAACGGGGATTTAACAACCAACCAACAAAAGAAAGACTTGTCCATAAATTCACCAAAAGTCTAAACGACAGGGACCAAAATCAAATATTGCAAAGTTTGGGAATCAAACTATAATCAAAACAAACTTGAGGGGCAACCGACAACAATGATGGAGCAAGGGGGGTGCGGCCCACAACAGCAGATCAGGCCCACAACACAACCAAGGGGCTGGAGCAACCAACCCTAAAACGAAACAGGTTAGGGTAGAAGACTGACGAGGGTACCACAAGATTCAAACAATAGACCCAGGCGGCTGACCAGGCGGAATGGCTAGCACCAGGCGGCTGACCAGGTGGCTGAAGTCAGCAAACAACAGACAGCAACAGCAACAGACCAGAGGTAGACGGCAGATCAGAAACAGACCAGAGGCAGGCGAGCCAACGAAAGGCGGCTAGCAAAAGGCTTAACAGAACCAGAGACAACGAACTCAAACAGAGGCAACGGAACCACAGGCAAAAGCAAACAACAGAGGACCCTGATGCAACCGGCGGACGGCGGCAAGGCATAAGCCGCCCGCCGGAAAGCGAGTATTCCACAGGCCTAGATCTTATGCTCTGATACCATGTTGTGAAACTAGAGAAAGGAGAATTGTATTATTGAGTGATTATGTTACAAGGGGCCAGTACATCAATATATAGAGAAAACCTAGAAACCCTAGATAACCCTAATTACATGAAAGGTCAATAATACCCTTGCAACTAAACATTAATAACAACTTAACCATTACTATTCTAACACTCTTTTATTTATAGATGAGATTAGGGTTAACCTAATGGGCTCTAACCACCTAGGCCCATTAGGGTTAACATAACCTAATCTATCCCACATAACAACTAACACATTGCATACCCTTTCACGCTAAAACAAAACTCTAAATCCAATGATCAGTGTTTAACATAACCTAAAGGCACATATTTTAAAGGCTTACTTCATTTGCAATTAAGAAACAATTGTAAGTTTTATCTTGTCGACCTGTAGCATGGTGTTTGCCCCTAATTGCGTATAGAGTGGAAATGATAACCATAGCACTTAATTTAATGATGCAAGGTGACTGATTGTGGATCAGAATCTCTGTAACAGGTCTTCCAATAAAACAATTAACATGTTAAAGGTAGCAGCTAACATACCATGTTTCTAAAACAACCAGGAGAAACTAAAAATCCTTAAAGTTGCATTGCCAAAAGTAGAGTACATGCAACATATTTCCCAAGGCTGTGCATAAACAGCACAACTTAATCAGGAAGCATACTGTGCATAAACGGCACAACTGAATCAGGAAGCTAAGGCAATCAAGGAAAGGAATACCTTTGTGCAGTATATGAGCTCTTCATTGTTGCATGTTGATAAGCATAAGTTTTCAAGCACCAAAGCAATGACAAAGATGACTTCCTGTCCAAAATTACAATAGAAGCACATTTTTTGCAGCGACCCATCATATTCTTCCGTTTTGTTTAATAAACTAGCAATAAGAAGAAAGAGTATTACTGGTAGGCATACAAAGTTCAGATCTTTGAGTCCCCTTTCCACTGTGGTTCTAACAGCTGAATCCAGGGCAAGATCAAGGAAGAGTAAATCCTTTAATCTTCCACGGGTGGTAAGCAGAACTGGCTGAAGCTCAATGCGAGATTCCAGTAATTTCTGAAAAGATCAGTTAAACTTCGGAACATAATCTTATGACTGGTTATGTGCACAAATACACAGATAAGAGGTTGAACTTTTGAGCAAACAGACCTCTAGCAGTGGAGCAATTTTTTTATCACCAATATGTGCTCTGACAAAGTAGAGAGAGTCCTGCCATAGTACAAATTTAGTACTTTATGTCCCATCAAAAGTACAAAATTATGAACTATATATAACTTCTATAGACAAATATTGAAAGTATTGAGTTAGAACAGGGTACAATTTGACCTCCCAATCACAGAACAAAAATGAAATTCTCAGCTTAAAAAGTGGGCAGTGATTCAGGTTAAAACTTGGCCTATTAACCTTGAGGAAACGGGTTCAAATGCCTTGTCCGCTTTTTTAGAAACCAAAGCAAAGGGGACCGTGTTTTTTGAAGCACCTCTCCTTCAAACAAGCTGGAAAGTAGGTCGGATCGATGAGAATTGGTACGATTTTGGTTACCAGTGGAAATTGTGGGATATGGTGCGATAACTGCAGAATCATTCTTAGAAGTGTCGAGTTACTCCAGTTGAACTGAAGCCCCTGGGCTTGAAGCCGGATGAAGCTTACCATCCCACAACAAAATATGTCTTTTCGACTCTACTACAGGGGAAGAGCAGGAAGGACAGTAAGCTGGGGACAAGTGCAACCAGAAAGCCATCTGTTGCAAATAATGTCAAAGATTAGATTTGTACCCAATATACCCCTTCCAGACCCCCATTATCTAGACTAGACTACGTCTAGCTTGACCTATGTTTATCCAGATGCAAGGCAAGAACTAGATAATTGCCTGTAGCTTTAGTGATAAACCACAGACAAAATTAGATTTGATAGTACCTTCAGCTTCATGACTCTCTTACAGAATCAGCATAAAGGCAACTTACAAATGCAGAAGGTGCACGAGAAAATGGATGTCAGAACATTAGCATTCATCCAATAGCATTTGAAGCAATTACCTTGGGGTAGAAACCTAAACATGTTTCAATCGCAGATTCCAGGTCAGCACCAGAATGAACAGCCTGTATGCAGCACGATTTGTTTTGTCATTATGCAGGAACAATAACTAGTATAGAGTATCTTTCTAAGAAAAGAAAAGGGTATCACGGAAAATACTATGCGATCAGGAGTGGAGTCAGAATTTCTCTTTAGGCGCCAAAAGTTTAACTAGGGAATGCATTTCAAAAAATGCAAGCATATTCAAAAAACATAAGATCATTGGAATGACTTCAAAATTTATAATCACAACCAAATGTGAAGCACTTTACTAGTTTCAAAAAAATACAAATAATGCTCGACTAGTATTAACTTATTTAGGCAATACAGACTCATAATTTTGTATTTGGACAATTGATTAACCTATTCTTTTTTTTTTGTTGTTGTCAACTTAGAGTGAATTTTGAAGATTTTAGAGTTGCTCACAACAATTAATTTATAACTGTGTTCATTTGAAGAGAAATTTTAGCCAAATTGGAGGTAAGAATGCAGGTGTTTGAGACTAGATGCCAGGGAGATGCCTAAAAAATGATCAGTTTTGTGTACTTGTGTTGTTATGATGGGCAGCCTGAGGAGGATGCTGCTCATAGAAGTACAGCACTAGATCAGAATTTATAAATTAAAACCGGTTCCATAAATTCCAGGATTTAAAGATACTTCCATGTTTTGAGCATCTTCATATCACAGCATATAGATCCATGGTAACATTTATTGCTTTATTCAAAAAGGGAGAAAGTGATGGTACATAAAAGTTGATAAAAAAGGGAGCAATCTACTAGGAGCTATCAGAGCATGATGTATTCACAAGAGTCCCTCGCATGGGAGACTTGACTGGTTGGCTGAGCCACCAACTGCGCAAATCTCCCATATTTGATGGAGTTCACTCAACTCAGCAAGTTATGAATGGGCAAAGTATGAACAAAGTGCCAATTCACAGATGCAGGCTACGCTAGCCAGTTTGCAGTTTTCTTAGGCCTCACATAGCTTCCACACATGGAAGTAGGGCTGCTTCGTCCTACACATTTTTCCCAAAAGTAAATCCAAACCAAGTGATCTCCACTATCCATCATCTAAAAATTGGATCCATTACGAAGCAAAGTCCCAAATCGCTAGGTTAGCAGAATAATATGAAGTATATACGCATGAGGACACTCACTTAAACAGCTAGCTTTTGGGGTTGAGTTCTACCCAAGACTGTGTAACATCGTATTAGAGGTAGACACTGGGGATGTGTAAGAGGTGTTTCTCTGAACTGCATTCGGCAAGTGTTGCCGAGTGAACACACCGCACATGATGAAGGGTGTAAAGCGAAGTCCCACCTGTGTACCAAATGATTTGAAGTATATAAGCGTGAAGGCGCCATCACTTCAACAGCTAGCCTTAGGGGTTGAGTTCTACGCAAGGCTATGTATGTAACACCAATACAATACTTAATTTGGACAGGTTATCACTGTTGAAAAATAGAGCTTGTGAAACTGATTGCTACAGGTTTACACGTGATTTTTTATTTTAAAAGAGCTAGACAATCCAGATTAAAAGTAAATGCACGAGTCGTCAACGTAAGTACTCCATGACATCAACTATACCCATTGAAAGCTTATTGTAGTCAAACAAAGTATTAGTCTGATTTATCATCCATCTGAGGCAACTTGAAAAAGAAAGCAATGCAATAAGCAAGGGACAATCCCGTGAACCTATTAGGTCTCAACTCAATGGACAAGAAATTTTCATCCACAACTTGCATCCCCAAATTCCAAGATAATATCCATAGTTACATACCTTCAAAGTCTTCAAGTATGAGGTAAGGTCGCGGAGAAGTCCTGCTTTGGCATCAGTCCTGAAACGCGGTTCTGACACAATCGGACGGTCATAACTTGCTAGTATTTCTTTTGTGAGACCATTTGCTTTTAGTGTTTGCCAATAAACATCAATTCTAAAATCAGATCTCACATAATTTAAGAGTGCCTGGTACAAAAGAAAACACCACAGGACCAAAATTATATCGATCTCCTGTTAGCAAAGGTAGATGAATTCACGAATTACTAACCTCGCAAATTATTACATCGTCTGGGCTACTATTATTGTGCAACTTTTGGTGCCACTCCTCCACCATACCACCCTTGCAGTCATTGTTTCTCTGAAGGTCAAATAGGACATAGTTATTTTTAAAAAAGGGCCCTTCAATTCAATAGAAATCCCTTCACAAAGCTGCAGTTGTCCTACAACAAAATTATGAAGGCTGCTGCAACAGTAGTATTCATGTAAGATGGACGGTAAAACACCTGAAGCACTAGTATTTCATCACGAATCCTTTGCCCAACATCACCTTGACCTCCACGGCCGATGCATAACATGATCAGTCTCACAATTTCTCGAACATTTGGCTGGTCCATGTATATTCTTTGAAGCAAATTAGTAAACCTCTCTTGAGCTTCACTGATTTCACTGCAAATATCAAAAAGTATACCACATCTTCTAATAAATTCCATCATGAAGTGAAAAAATCAAATCCAAAAATTCAAATATTTGGCCAAGCATTATATTACCAAATGAACAGAAAATAACTCAGAAACAAGAGCAAAAGCATACTAGAAATATGGAAGTTGGAGTTTATTGGTTGCAGTAGAAGTATAGAACATAACAAGAAATAAATGAAACCAAATACTGGAGATTATTGAAGACTGTACTTGAATAGATTTCTTATTTCTGAAGACCACATAAACTTAGATAGATTTCTTATTTGTGAAGTATAACAGACAAGGATTCTAAGCTGCAGAATAAATTTACTCCATTTATAAATCCATTAATACTTTTACCTATTGTTACCCATCTCTCTAATTGCTTAACCTTTAGTAAGACCATGATCAACAATTTTGACATGGTATCTGTTGTGAAACTAGAGAAAGGAGAATTGTATTATTGAGTGATTATGTTACAAGGGGCCAGTACATCAATATATAGAGAAAACCTAGAAACCCTAGGTAACCCTAATTACATGAAAGGTCAATAATACCCTTGCAACTAAACATTAATAACAACTTAACCATTACTATTCTAACACTCTTTTATTTATAAATGAGATTAGGGTTAACCTAATGGGCTCTAACCACCTAGGCCCATTAGGGTTAACATAACCTAATCTATCCCACATAACAACTAACACTCCCCCTCAAACACATGATGCGAGCATGGAGAGCATTATGGGTTTGCCAACATGAAAAAGAGATGCTCCAACTGATGTCTTTGACAACTTCGATTCTCCAACGACTTCAATTCTTCAACAACTATGTCTTTGACAACTTCGATTCTCCAAGGACTTCAATTCTTCAACAACTTTAATTCTTTGACAACATTAATTTTGGTACCCAGTAGAATATAACTAACAAAGGAATATGGGACAAGTTCTCCCCCTCACATGCGAACCCCGAATCGCACGGGAAGAGAGAAACAAAGAATCCAACTAGGATCACAACAAGGTGCCACACGGCACAACTTGGGGCCACTTGGCACACCAAACGGGGATTTAACAACCAACCAACAAAAGAAAGACTTGTCCATAAATTCACCAAAAGTCTAAACTGCAGGGACCAAAATCAAATATTGCAAAGTTTGGGAATCAAACTATAATCAAAACAAACTTGAGGGGCAACCGACAACAATGAGGGAGCAAGGGGGGTGCGGCCCACAACAGCAGATCAGGCCCACAACACAACCAAGGGGCTGGAGCAACCAACGCCTAAAACGAAACAGGTTAGGGTAGAAGACTGATGAGGGTACCACAAGATTCAAACAATAGACCCAGGCGAAAGCAGGCGGCTGACCAGGTGGCTGAAGTCAGCAAACAACAGACAGCAACAGCAACAGACCAGAGGTAGACGGCAGATCAGAAACAGACCGGAAGTGAACCAGAGGCAGGCGAGCCAACGAAAGGCGGCTAGCAAAAGGCTTAACAGAACCAGAGACAACGAACTCAAACAGAGGCAACGGAACCACAGGCAAAAGCAAACAACAGAGGACCCTGATGCAACCGGCGGACGGCGGCAAGGCATAAGCCGCCCGCCGGAAAGCGAGTATTCCACAGGCCTAGATCTTATGCTCTGATACCATGTTGTGAAACTAGAGAAAGGAGACTTGTATTATTGAGTGATTATGTTACAAGGGGCCAGTACATCAATATATAGAGAAAACCTAGAAACCCTAGGTAACCCTAATTACATGAAAGGTCAATAATACCCTTGCAACTAAACATTAATAACAACTTAACCATTACTATTCTAACACTCTTTTATTTATAAATGAGATTAGGGTTAACCTAATGGGCTCTAACCACCTAGGCCCATTAGGGTTAACATAACCTAATCTATCCCACATAACAACTAACAGTATCTACCGGACCCTATGTGAAAACTCACCCCTGGTTAATAACTGTAGTAGTAACATGTGTTTGGCCCCCTTATAGTGGATAGCCTGGACAGTGTCCAAAAGGGAGGGACGTGTACAAATAAAAGGTTTTCCCACTGTATAGTATCTTAAAGCTTTTAGATGAGTTGCTCGTCAACAACTCAACAATTGCCATAGAGAACGTTGAAGAACAAGAGAGGCAAGAATGATTGTTTTGCAAAAGAAACTATGGTCAGGATAGAGTTGGTTCCAGTGCGAAATGATCACCCGGTTCCAATAAAACAAACCGCAAAAAGAATGGGTAGAAAATGAGTTTTGTTTACCCCAAAAGCTATTTCTGTCCGCAATACATGAGACTGCAACTACATGAATAAATTTGGTTTCTTCTACTATAATGAACTAAGAGCTCTTGTAAAGCTAGTATTTCCACATAGAGCCATCCTACAATCAAACCTTCCAACGAGACAGGAAACTATAGGCAATGAAAAAATTTAGGTTATAGTAACTTTAAACAAGTAATTGGATGGGTTTATAAAAAACGAACTAGGATGAATGTTCCAACACATAAAGTCTTCTGTGGATAAAAAAGCTTAATACTTAACTTAGACAGAGAGATACATACAATAAAGAGAAAAAATTGAGTGCATTACCATGTTTCTGCAAAAATATTGCGAAACTAGAATATGGTATCCAGTATCTAAACAGAAAGTTAATAACGAAGAAGAAAGAAGTCGCATACCGAGGTTTCACATTGTAATTCTTATTCCATGTAAGGTGCCTGCATGCCATAAACCTTGACCAGACCAATATACCAATAAGTCCGAACTCCCCTTCGTTTTTGCAGCGTTCAGTCAACTCCGCTGCAATGTTGAACCTGTGCCAAGTAATAGTCACTGGGAGAAAAGGTAAAATCATAAAGGAAGATTTGATTGATTTTATTTGTGCCACACTGCACTGCCATGTTCCTACAAGCCCCCTCTCATGCGGATAGACATGAAAAAACTAAAGTAACAAAAGAAGATTCGATTGATTTTATTTGTGCAATCATCACCACTAAAAAATGCAACTTTCATATATGTCCAATTCATCTAATCCATGTTTTGGAAATGACCTGTGCATCAATGACCTCTCAGCCTCTTTTTCTCTTTGCGATATTTCATCAAGTAACCATTTAACAATTCCACTCCCACATGCTTCAACCTGCACATAGGCATTCGAGTTTCAGTGCCAACACAGAAAATCTTGCTGCTGTTGTAGAAAAAGAAAATAAAAAGTCCAGAGATATTTGCATCCCAGATATTGGCAGACCCAATTTTGCATGATAAACAAATTTGACTCCCACTTTGAGTATGAGATAGTCCTATAGATGCCCTAGGTCACAGAACAAATTCTACCGAAATGTTTCTCTTTCCTAGGAGACTGAATGAAAGAATGTTGGAATCCCATTCTTATGTTCCCATTGACACATGCCATAAAACACATGGAATCATGTTGAAATCCTTCAAAAGATTGAGTTGTTTTGACACCTACTAGAATATCCATGACATTTCCGTACAATACCCTACTCTTTGACATTTCCATTAGGTTAGCTACGTTTCGTAATGTTTACAAAGCACATCGTTCTCCTAGAAAACCAAACCAAACTATCGTATGCGACAAAAATTTGATCCTTGCGTGGGTGCCGTATCCATTCAAAACTGGGATAGTTGTCTTCAAACCTAAGGGTCTCCCATACCACTACTTTGAGAAATTAGAAGGTATTTTTTTGCCCGTTGGTGGGTGTCATCTAATGTGTTGCTCATGTTCTAACCAATTTATCACATAAAATTTGTTAAAGCATCCAACTCAAAACCAATTGGCAATGAGTGGAGAGGCCACCCAAGCTCATATACGATTTTCGAGGTTGTAATAAACCAATGTGGGACAACTCCAACACTCCTTGGCATGTACGACCACTAACCCGCACGTGGAGAGGTAAACAAAAGATCCATAGCATAAGGATCACTATGAACCAAAGCATAAGGATCACTACGAACCAAAGTTCACTTGTGGCACAAACAAACGGAAAAATCAATCAAGAGAGTTTGTCCCACAAGAGAGGATGCACAGTTCATATACTAGTTTTGAAAGTAATAATTAAAAAATCTGGGACAAACTCTAACAAATTCTTCCAGTAAAATGTTGCTCTACTTGTATGAACTGTGAAGATTCATATGCATTCGATGTGAAAACACCCTCTTAAAACCAGTTAATAACAAGAATCTACCAAAAAAAAAAAGTAAATTAGTTGCCGTGCTAAGCTCATGCTAATTACTCATGATAATATCTTGGCCAGGCCAAAACATTCTTAAACATAGAGGAACAAGAAAAAGTGTGAAGCAAATTTTTGTAGGAGGAAACTTGATACATTCTTTAGTTACTATTTCTTTATAATTTCTCACAACCTCCCATGTCTCACAGAAAAGCATATTTAGGACAGCAAATGAGCTGAGCTTGGCTCAGCTTTAGCGTGCTAGATTTCAGAATTCAGCTCATTCTATGTAGATGCGTGTTCGTACTAGGCTCACTTTCCTCACAATACTAGCCTGTTAGTTCAGTTTCTGCTTAACAATGATTCAAGGCTCAAGAACCAACCCCACATCGGCTCAACTAAAACATGTCAAACCCTTTTTTTGGAATGTGTTATATCGCAATGCATGATAAAGAATGAAAGATCTAGAGTCTTTGAAAGCAATACAAGATAGACCTAAACGCCCGACATGTCTTAGAAAATAGTTAACAGCCACAAGAGGTCTAAAGAATTGCAAAGAAACCCAATAAAGCCCATTTTTCACCACTGTTTTGAAGCATGAGCTCGACCCATTTGATAAATAAATCACCTTAGACAAAACAAGTGATGGCTGTCCACAAACAGCTCATTCTATTTTTCAGTCCTAAGTATGCTAAAGAGGAACAACATTTAAAGCTACAAAATGTCCAGACTCGAACAACATGATTGTCCATCAATACTTGGCCTAGTCAAGCCAAATATTAAGTGGCTCAGCAGACTCAGCACCACTAAATTGATAATGTGCCCTGTATGCCCTGTATGCCCTGTTTGAACACTCACTTGTATTTACAAATGAAACAGATGCAAGTTACAAGTTATGCAGTTAGGGCCTCAGGTAGGTAAAAATCAAACCCTTTCCTGTTCAAGGCTTTTGGGAAAATGCTGCCAGACTTTCCAATGCTAATGGTTCCATGTAAATAGGTGACCAATAAATCAGAACAATTTAAAGCAATTTACAAGAATAAATAGAGGAACATAACTTTGAAAGCAATGACAGTAGCTAAAGTACAGGAAGCTCTTATATCTAGGATAGTAAATATATGAATCTACACTATAGCCGAACTACCACCAAGATGCCAGCGATTTAGCAAATCAAGACAAGTAAAGAAGAAATTACTATTCAAGATAGAATAAAGAGAACGACCTTTTCACTTGCAACTGGATTCAGCCCTACAAAGAAATTTGCACCATTATTCTTTATCCATGACCCCCCAGACCAGATAATAAATTGGATACCCGACAATCTCCTTTGCTGCAAATTAATATCTACAAACTTCATGATGGGAAAAGACAACGGAAGGGCTTCAGTTCCAAAAAAAATCCAGAGTAAATGAAATAAGATACCATGATTTTCTTTCATATGTTACCTGAAAGAATCCTTGTCCATTTGACATTTCCATAAAATAGGTCTGGCATGCTACATCAAGCAGCTTTGACTTTTCAGGTATTATATCTATCGGTGGGGCCTGCCAATAGAACCAAAGGGTAAATCTATAGGAGTTCACAATTTATGCACAATCACCACTTGCTAAACGTTGATGAAGTATATAACTCACCAGCCATTCCCCAGAGGACGACTTTGATATGCCCCAATGAAGCACTGTGCCACCTTCTGTGTTCGCAGCAACCACTACGTGATAGATGCCCCTGACAATTTTCAATAAAACCTGACATGGGAAATAAATCCATAATTCAATCAAAATGTTGAAATCCTTCATATTTCAATTTTCTCAATACGCCATTGAAATTTACAACCTGGCTGGTATTTGTACAAGGATCAAATCCAGCAAGGGTCAACAGAAACATGAACTGAGTATTTCAATCAATATCCTAGTTGATATATCAGTTTTGTCCAACACAAACTCAGATCTGATTCCATAAAATGATAAAAATGCTAGAGGGGACAACATATATACATGTGAAAAGATGGCTTTTAAATGCGTACCCATTACAGAAATTTAAAAACTATACAAAGGAAGTCCAGTAACCAGTTTCCAACCCTACAAAGTGGACCGTTGCATCAAAACATATGTTTGTATGAAAATTTAAGTGTTCCAAAATTTTAAAAAATGGTAACGTAAGAGGCCGTATAGTGTGCTCCCTCACTATTAACAAATGCATAGCTTTTACAATGTACAAGTGATAGGATTTATTCAATCTTATGCATATGGACATGTTCGGACCAGAACACCCAATACAGAAAATCCAATTCGTTACTTACTAAATCAAGAACTATAGTTCTGAGATCAACAGACAAAAACCCTAATCCTGCCTGGTAAAACAGAATGCATATATATATCATGAACCTCTGTTTGTATACTAGAATATATAAGGGAAAATGCGACCATGGTACTTTGCTAATCAGATTAGGGAGTTTTGAACCCCATACGAACCCATTTCTAATTAGAGAACTAACCACTATTTCATATCTGCCAACATTAAAAATTTGTTGCAAGATCACAGCATCTCCTCCCATAAACTTCTCCACAAGATTCAATATGGCTGATGATGGCAAATTGGTGTTTTTACCATGTCCCTTGGTATGTTTATTTTTCCACTGCTCAATATCATATCTCCTGCGGCAAGAGTATCCTCTTTGACTGCCTGATTGTTCTCTACTCAATGCCAATTTACTGATGCCCACAATTTGTGTACTACTTTGCAACTCGTCCAGGGAAATTCCCCTTGCTAACCTACCTTGAAGTCCTCTCAAAGCATCATCGTGATCTTGCTGCATAAAATTAGAGTAATCAAAATCAGTAACATGAGCCATGTCAAGAATTTAGATATTTATAAGTGCAACAGCCAACAAGTAATAAGATGTAGAATAAATCCAAACTTATCTTCAGGAATTCAAATGATGAACGCCAACCAAACTATTAACAACTATTGTCCACCATGGTAAACATATCCACCAAACTAATCAACTGTCACCACTATCTTCTGTAGTAGAAGCAAACGTCCTAAAAACAATACCACAGCTTCCATGCATTGATGAACACAAAATTGAATCGTGCTGATAAGGTAGACATTTAACAGTGTGTAATGGAGGCTCGGTAGACGGTGAAGGAGACTTTTGGGTTCATGGTGGTCGCCAACATTGCAAAGTATCACAGGAGGGTGGATTTGGTGAGAGCAGAGGCGGTCACAACGGGGAGAGAGAGCGGTTTGGAGTGATAGCCCATAGTATCCACATAGAGGTCATCGCATGCACACATGGAGACAAAGGTGGGAGTGTCACTTGGGAAGCTCACATGCACATGCAAGGACAATATGTTCACCTCTGAATGGCCTCAAACCCCAGGAGTGGAGTGAGTCGATATCGTCTGAGGCACTCAAAAGATAGTAAAATTGGTAGAAGTAGGAGACAGCCTCCTGATTTATAGATTTGAGGCTAACAGACAACAGAAGTTAGCTTCAACCAATGGCGCTAAGATGACGAAGATTGACATATGGCAACATTCAACGTATCACCTCACAAGGGTGACATGTGAGACATTGATGACCCCTTACGACACGAAAGCATTTCCTAGGAGCATGGTCATCTTGACAAATGCAGTGCTTCAAAATGAAAAGTGATTACTGATAATAATTTTGCAAATACAAGGAGATAGGAGGGAATCAAGTAACTGTAGGTAAACAAAAGTGGAATGACTTGAGTACAGGCGGTAAAGTTATTAATACTAGAAGTAGTCTGAGACAAGTGAAGATTGATAATATGATACACTTTGCACTACATTTGTACTAGCATACCTTGAAGAGATATACAACCTATGCTTGGCTTGATGATCCAAGCAAAAAAGAATCAGCAGAAACTGATAAGGAAATTTGGACTCCACAATATAACTTCTACCTGCTAGTCTCACAGTTTTAGGGGGAATAGAGGCCAGGTATCTGTACCAAACCAAACCAAATCAAGCTTTAAGTCTCAATCAATTGGGGTCGGCTACATGACTCTGCTTTCTCCAATGAGATCTATTGAAGAATCGTGTTGCATGATATCCAAAAAACCAAGATCCTTTTGGACTACCTCATAGTTTTATTCTACCCCTCCCCTTAGTGCTACCATCTACTGTAAGGATATGACTCCTCCCAACTATCGCATGGACTGATTTACGATAGACAGACCCAAACCAACTTAATTTATTCTCTCATCTTATATTCTATTGGTGCTACCCCTCTATTCGGCGAAGGTTTTCATTTCTATCTCGCAAACTCTTACCACACGTCTATTTCAACATTCTTGTTTTAGCTACACTCATCTTACCCTCATGTTGTTTCTCCCAACACTCCGTGCCGTATATGGGCCATATATCCATAAATTTTTCAAAACTTATCACAAAGGACAAAGAAATATTAGGAGAGAATTAAATAAAAGATGCAAATGATGGATTCACTTGCACTGATCTTTTGGAGTTATGAACCCTTGTACTAACAAACACTTAACAGACTGAAAATTTCAACAACTAGAGAGACAAGAAAAAGCACCATGACATGGATTCGAATAACCCTTCTGAATAATTGTACTAATAAGCAGAATAAGGAAAACAAACTTAGAGATTGTTCATGCACAATTACGAAATTCTCAAATAGGTTACAGTCAGTCATCGGCAGCTTCGATAAGTAAAACCACCTTTTGTTGTTGCGGTGAGCTTACTGGCCTGCCCTTCTTCTCCGAGAGCATGTATGCTCTGCGGTCTATTATATCCTTCGGTATAGGTAGTTGAGATGTACTTGAATCAGATTTAGGTATCTTGATTTGGAAATTCCCTTGGTTCAACTTCAACCTAGGAAAGATAAGTACAAGAAATAACATTCAAACTCAAGAATGCCTCTTATGAAAAACCAGTCCAGCAAAAGTGAAGTTGAAAGAAAACCAACCAGTTATCATGCCTGCAATCTTTTAGAACAAATTCAATAGCATGTGTCTTAGGATCACGCAACTGGATGATGATAACATAAGTATCCCCACTCTGCATCTACTTAGAAAGGCTATCAATACTTAAGACGCTATGTTGGGTAAAATGAATTAAGTCAGAATAGTCTACAGAAAAAAAAAGGGAATGGAACTGATATAGTATATGTCGACCTTTATAAATGGTGTTTGCAGTGCCGTTTGTTTGTAAATTGTCCCCGGAGGATGATCAGCGGGAATGAACCAATTCCTATTGGATGATACAAAGCTCAGAATTTGTTTTCAGCACGCAAACAATCATTGAAAATGGAATAGTAAGTACTTAACACAAATCTCAAAAGTAGTTTATCATAAAACTAAGCTTACTTGTTGCCATGGTAAGTGCAACCCCAGTGAAGGATCCATGGCCTTGAACAATTCTTCAGTTGAAGCTCAACTTTTGCATTGCACCCTTTTGAAAATCCAGTCACATTAACCTATACCGAGAAAATTAAGTTAACCCACTCTTCCAAATAGGTAAGTCATTGATGGCATTCATCATAACGGAAAAGTACTACCTGAAGTCGCATCCCATCGCCAAGTTCGAAGTGAAACTCATGAACAATAGGAACTTGTGCACAGTTGGAAGAGTTTGAGGATGCCATGGTGATCTTGAAAATGACTCACATGGTTATAAAAGAAAAACTATAGCAGGTGTAACATACTTTTTATAATCATCCTGTGATAAAAGTTGCCTGAGACCACGGCAGAATCCAACCAAAGGCTTGATAAAGCAGTTTATATTCTGCTCCGGGAATATGGTTTTCCCTTTCTCTTAACTACTAAACTGGTCCTAAGTTCACATTCGCGAAACTCAATTTCCAAGGCAATGGCTCTAGCAGATTGTGAGATCAATAAAGCATTGGAGATGGGGAAGCCGAAATTGCTAGTAGAGCTTTTGACATGTAGCATTGAGATTTTAAAACTGGCAGTTCAAAATGAGAGTACAAAGCTGATTGTCAGCATTTCCTTGGTAATCTTATAATCTTGGTTCAACCCGTGATAGGGAAAATGGTGTATCGTCTAAAATTTCCCAAGAAAAATATTTCTAGCAAAGATTACTTATTATTCCAAAACATTTGAATAGGATTCCTATTAGGCTTTAGATTACTGGGTGATTGAGTCCTATTTCCTTATGCAGAGTTTGATTCCTACTCAATATTAAGGCTATCCAAACATAGCCAGCCCAACTCCAAGAAACACGCCATAGACCTTTTTCACCAGAGACGTGCCTAATTTCATAGGAAAACCGTGTATATAGAACTCATCCTTGAAAATCAACTTGTTAAAAAAAGGGGCCCAAGAGCTTATACACAAGGCCAATCCCATAGTCGATGTGGGATATTAGGATTTTAACATACCACCATGCTCCAGTGTGTGGCAGATACTATCTACGGGCCATAACAAAATATTCGAGAATTTATCAAAATATATCTTTATCTTAAAAGGATTTTTCAACTTGCCACAAAGTCCATCCACCCCTCCCGTTGCCGACGTCCACGGCGGCCTACTCTAAACCCAAAGGTAATCCTCTTTCTTTTGGTGGCTCCACTCACCTATCACATGTTTTAAGTATCTTAATCCAACCTATATACACAAGGCCAAGGTAAAAATAAAAGAAAGTGTTAACTGAACAAGTAATTAAACGTCAATCTTTTATCCCAAATCACTGAAGAATTCGAAAAGAGAGTTTAGGGTTTAATTGACAGGGCCCTGATTGGAATCAAAGGATGGAATGAGACTTCCAAAAGATGACGGAAAGGGGATGATATAATACAGTGGGAAAGAATCGGATGCGTCGGCTCCAAAAGGTTTGAAATTCCAAAAAGCTAGACGTCGCATTTGTGGGGAGGAAAAAGGTGATAGAAAACGGATTCCATTTGGTAGAGAATGTGTGTCAGATTCGAAGATCGCCATCGCTCGCTGCTGTAATCCACACACACCCACACAGAGAGAGACAGAGAAAGAGACTGTTGAGAAGTTGAAGAACAGATTGTGAAAATTTTCTTTTCTTTTGGGTCATTTAAATCAGGATGGATTTTTTTAATTTTGTATACGGCTTTAGTTTTTATATATTAATTTTAAGTGATATCTTTGACGAATCCCTAAAATGGTGGAATTCGTATCAATTTATTAGGAAAGAAGATATGAATATTTTGACGAATCCCTAAAATGGTGGAATTCATATCAATTTATTAGGAAAGAAGATATAAATATCTTTGACTAATCCCTAAAATGGTGGAATTCATATCAATCCCTAAAATGATATCAATTTATTAGGCATGAATTTAGTATTTTAATTTAGAATATAATCTTTTAAGATTTTAATTTTGTGTACGGCTTAAGTTTTTATATATTAATTTTAAGTGATATACATATGTATAAATGAAAATCATGTAAATTTATCATATGCATAAATTGTGGTAAACTTGTTGAAGGCGCAGTATATTTTTTGCATGTGATAAATTTTATAAATTACGGTATATTTGTTTAAAGTATGATAAATGTAATGAAAATTTATAAATTTATCATGATTTCAAATTTATTATGAATTTAGTTTGCTTGACATGCATCTTTAATTTGTTAACTGTATTTGTTTATATTTTATTGCAACCACTTTTTTTTTAATGCGGGATAACTGTAATTGATGGTGGGTTGATCATATAGTTTGTAGGCATAATAAAAAGATTATTGTAATTCGAATAAATAGGAGTTGAAATTTCGCATATGTGGTAAATAAGATATGTGCTCGATAGGATAATTTGGACCCTGAATCTTTTATATTGAATTACTCACTGGTCGACAACAAAATCTTATTTGGATAACAACGAGGATTTGGGCTTGTAGAGTGTGCAAGCATTGATGATAATAAATTACCTAGGAGTAGGGCTATTCTTGATAAATTTCTGACCATATTTTCTCCATTTACAACCATCATCACCCAAACCACCGCTGCTCCACAACTATTAATTCTCAGGGTATACTTATTCTCAACTTTACTCAATCCTTCTCCAATACGGAAATCCTACACAAAGGAAAGCCAGTGTTTGTCAATTAAAATAGACCCAAAGTAATGCCATACAGAGCATCTAATATGGCTGTGTAATGAGCCTAATGAATTAAAACACACCCAAAAAAAAAAAATTCAAAATCTCTAAGCAAGAATTCCACTTACATGTACAATTACAAAAATATGAGACTTAATACGTAATATACAATAAATCACATAGTTTCTTAAGCATACTTTTGGTATTTTTACGTACTCGTCATCCTCCCCATAGTTTTTTCATTTAAAAGGCCTTGAACAGATAAGGAAGCAATTTATTGAACTTCTGGTCTCACTGCATTTATGGAGTGAGTCACCTCGCCACAAGGCTCTCGAATCCGAGTCACCTCATTACAGGACAGTTCGTAATTAATGTTAAATTATGTAAATTTAAACTTAAAATATAACTCACAATTTTTCATGAAATGAAAACTAATGCGATATACGGAATTAGGACCTGATTTAAAATAACTCTTGTTTTTGCTTTATTTTGTGAAAAAGGAAAAAAATGAAAAAAATACAAAAAGAAATTAAGAAAAAGCATAAATTCACGTTTTAGTTATATTTAGTCCATTCTCTCCATTTTTTCTTCCTAATTTCCATGCAGTGACCTTAAGTTCCAAACAATGACTCGAAAGGGAGAAATTATTTCGTCCTGCAGGGTTATAAGATATTAAGGTTGAGTTTGGATTAAATTATTTTTTTGTTAAAGATAGTACATATTATTGAATGTTTCGTAATTTTTTATATGACTTTTTGATTTTTTTGTCCATCTCAATGAGTAATAAGAAAAGTATAAAAATATATATTGAAACTGAAAATAATTAAGATAAAACAATGTAAAAAAAAAAACCCGGCTTCTTCAAATTTTTTCCTTTTTAGGGCTCAAACTCGGACTTTGGTCTGCTTTGTTCACCCGCAACGCATGGAGGTGCATCACGAGTTTATGTGTATTTCGACAGCATATCGACTTCTACCTTGCTCGTACAAGGTTTCTCTCTTGCTCTTCTTTTAGTCATTTTGCTCTGATTGTTGTCTCTTGTCTGTCTCATGATTCAAGAAAAAACTTGATGACCGATTATGGTAACAAACCTGAAAAAAAAAGTTACTCCACGATCCCAGGTCTAATCCAAGCAGGAAATACTTCTTTTTTTTTTTTTGCTTCAACAATAGATCATTGGAGTTATCGTGCTATAATTAAGTATAAGCTTTCTTTTTTTAAGCATGGATTTTTTTAGTTTCGAGATTTATTTCGTCAGACAAATGATGAGTTCAAAAAATTGACACGAATTTTATAGTAATTGAGAAAAAAAAAACAGTGACAAGAATATTAAAAAAAACTTGTCCAAAGGGAAATTAAGAGGTTGTGTTTGGACTCGTGGAAAAGAAGGGATGATGGGGGAAAGATGGTTAAGAGTTTTATTTTTAAAATGCATTTTTTTGGTTTTTTAGTTTGTGAAAAAATAGAAAAAAATAACTCTCTTTGTTTGGTTTAAATAAAAGTGGAAAGAAGATAATAATATAATTTGTTCAATACACGAAATTATTTTCACGAGAAAAAATCTGAATTCTCTCATATAAAATATTAAAATTTTTTTAAAAAAAAACGAATCCTAATGCTTCCCCATTAGTATTTTCTTTCCCCCCATTAAATCCCCCACTGAATCCAAGAAGAAAACAAAGTCTTATGCTTTGTTTGGATGATTGGATTTAGAACGAAGGAATTCCAATTGAAGTTTGTGTTATGCCAATTTATCCGAAAACTTATAAAGCACAAAATCGATATTCCGATAAAATATATAATTATACGTGATAAATATAAAAAAAGAGATAATTTGACCTGTAATTAGAGACACATGATGTGCGATGTCGTTGTTCTAACTCCCCACGAAAATATTAATAGTCAATCAATAACTCTAAGATACAACCCAAATTACGGTAAAACTTTCTCGATGTTTGCATCCACCGAAAGCATAATGAACTGTCTTTGGAAGCAATATCAAGAGGAGAGAAAAAAGAGAAAATAATTGTTGGCAAATAACCAATTATTTTTTTTTCCATAAAAAGCTTCATATATTCCAACAGCTTGTAAAGCTAACAGCCCGTTTAGATGGGGGATAACCTCCCCTTAAAAAACAAAGACCCCTGATATACATTTAGTCCCGCGTTTGGGAGCATCCTTCACGCCCCCTCTTATCCTTTCACCCGGTCTTCGTTTTCGCGTCTATGGAGGCTTGTCCCTGATAAATTTTGGGCACCTCCTGACCTCCCCAAAACTTATCCGGGTGTAGAGGCTTGGTCGTTTGACGATTTGAGCCCTCCTTATCCGGCGCGAGTTCGAGGAGGCTAGGGCTTCAGTTGGTTGTGGTGTTGCGATTTTGATCTGTGACCTTCGATTTCTTACCATCTTTGTTGCTATTTCGGACCGGTTAGGGTTTTATTTCGATTTCTGTTTTGATCTGATTTCTTTTCTGCGATTTTGAACTGTTTACGCGTGTGGTGTATATATTTTTTTGCGATTGTGAAAGTGTGCTTTGCCGTTTGATTTGATTCAAGATTGAATAATGAGACACGTAACACGAGAATATAAGATTGTCATACTAGAAAATTAAAGCACCCTTTACAATAACATTCTAGATATCTAATCAACTAATATATCTCTTTTTGGATTCGGAGACTGTTGTGCAGTTTTTTATAGTGAGGACAAAATAACATAATTTTACCTATTTTTCCCTTAAAACTACACTTTTTAACTTATGATGTAAATTATTGTCAAAATACATAAAATTAAAACAACGTAATTTTTAGGGCAAAATGATATTGTTTTGTCCGCACTATACGTACATTATAGAAAACTACATTACAGGTCCGCCAAATCACTTTTTTTCACATTTTTTATACATACATAATTTTGCCTGCACTACCCACGCACTAAAGAAAACACAGAAAACTACACTACAGGTTCTTCAAATTCCTTTTTTTATGATAACGATACACACAAATCTTTCGGTGTGTCTGAATGCATGTGTTTCCCTAGACTTTGTGTTTTTTTACATATACCTTTTGGTTATTCCATCGAACAATGCTACGTACACAGATTGTGTACACAGACTTTCTGTATTCCATTGTAGTTTCTCATCTTTCCCACAAACAGTTTTCACCATGAAAACACTCGAGCATTGATTCTCTCCCCTCCTCCAATCAATTATGTTATTTCTCCAACAACTCTTTAATTAACACAAGGTATGTAAATCCTAATCAGAGTAAGTTTATAGGATAGAAGTGGAATCATTGTGTAGTGGGTGCACAGAGAATTAGAGTTCCCGAATTCGGTTTGATTCGAATTTTATTGTATTAATTTTACAATCTTATTAGTGCATTTGATTTGGAAATATTTGATCAGAAACTGAACGAAATAAGTTTGTTTTTGGTTTGTTGGTTTAGTTATGGAAGGAACGCCCGTTTAGGAAGTCAAAAATTGTGGAAGAATCTGTAAATAGAATTCACAATCATTCAGGAAAAGATTCCAAACAAATTCACTACTGATTTTAGGACAGATAACCATCTATAAGGAGAATAAACCTAAAAAGGTATGCAATCAATGCACAAATACTTGTGTGTTTTTTCATAACTCCGCCTGAGACGTTCTTAAAGCCTTATCTTTAGATTTCAGCCGGTCCCAAGTCCGGATAAAGGAGGAGGGTTGTGCGTTAGGTAGCTGACAGCCAGCACATAAAAAGACCCGTTAGATCCCTATGACATGAATCCTAAACTTACAACGAGAAATGCTAGGGCGTTCCCTTTAAGCGACGCGTTGTGCCTACCTTCGGGTGCTTCGAAAAATGAGCAAGGGGCGCCACATCGGCGCCCGGGTGTGGTGATAAGTGAGCAAGGGTTCCCGCGTGTGTCTGGACGAGCGCGGGTAAAGAAGCTAGCCCAGAACTATAGGATCCGCTTAGCAACTTGGAATATAGGGACCTTAACGGGTAAGTCTAGGGAGCTAGTTGATACCATGATTAGGAGGAGGATTAGTATAGCTTGCCTGCAGGAGACTAAGTGGGTAGGGGAGAAGGCTAGAGAGATAGAGGATACAGGGTATAAGCTCTATTATACGGGTGTGGATAGACATAGAAATGGGGTTGGCATCGTAGTAGATAAGCACCTTAAGGATTCGGTAGTCACAGTCACGAGGAAAGGAGATCGGATTATTTTAGTCAAGCTTGTGATTGGAGAGAGTATAATTAATGTCATTAGTGCTTACGCGCCCCAAGTAGGCTTGGATGATCTTACTAAAGAGAAATTTTGGGAACAGATGGATGACGTGGTTCAAGGGATACCTTTGGGGGAGAAGCTTTTTATAGGAGGTGATTTCAATGGTCATGTGGGAGTGCAGAAGCAGGGGTATGAGAAGGTACATGGTGGATTTGGATTTGGAGACCAAAATGAAGGTGGTAGGAGGATTTTGGATTTCGCGGTAGCCCTTGACCTTATAGTGGGGAATACTTTCTTTAGAAAGCGTGAGGAACATTTAATTACCTTTAAGAGTGGAGTCAATAGAAGCCAAATAGACTACTTTCTTGCAAGAGGCGCAGATCGGTTGCTATGTAAGGATTGTAAGGTCATTCCCGGAGAGTGTCTAGTGGCACAACATAGACTTTTGGTGTTAGATATTGGCCTCAAGGGAAATAATAGACCGAGAAAGGAAACTAGATGCCCACGGACTAAATGGTGGTTCCTAAGAGGGGAGAAACTAAAGGTATTCAAGGAACGAACATCCCAAGAAATGGAGTGGGGAATGGAAGACGATAGTGATAGTATGTGGAGGACAATGGCCGATGGTATTAGAAGGATATCGAAAGAAGTTCTCGGAGAGTCAAAGGGGAAAGGTCCAATTTCTAAGGAGACATGGTGGTGGAATGACGAGGTTCAAACCATGGTAAAAGCCAAGAAGAAATGTTTTAAGAAGTGGCAAAAGGACCGGAATGTGGAAAATTTTCAGCAGTACAAGCAGGCTAACAAGGAAGCTAAGAAAGCCGTTAGAGAGGCTAAGTTGAAAGCCTATGAGGATTTTTACGCTAGACTTGATAGTAAAAATGGGGAGAGGAATATCTATAAACTCGCCAAGCTGAGAGAAAGAAAAGCTAGAGACTTCTCTCAAGTTAAGTGTATAAAAGGTAGCGATTCAGTAGTGTTGGTGAAAGATGAGGATATCAAGGATAGTTGGAAGACGTATTTCGAGAAGTTGTTAAACGAGAAACATGAAGAAGGTTTTGGTGAGGAGGAAGTTGACGTTCCTAGCGAGAGAATGGAATACGAGTTTTATCGGAGGATACAAAAGTCCGAAGTGGCCAAGGCTTTGAAGAAGATGAAACCGGGTAGGGCCTTAGGACCAGATGGTATTCCTATTGAAGTGTGGAAAAGCCTAGGTGATTTGGGGGTGACTTGGTTGACAAAGTTGTTCAATAAAATTATTTTATTTAGGAGGATGCCAGACGAATGGAGGAGAAGTACCTTAGTACCTATCTACAAGAACAAAGGGGACATTCAAAATTGCAACAACTATAGAGGTATTAAGTTGATGAGTCATACGATGAAGCTGTGGGAAAGAGTTATGGAGCATCGTTTGAGGATGGTGACTATGGTGTCGGAGAAACAATTTGGGTTCATGCCTGGGAGATCGACCATGGAAGCTATTTACCTACTAAGAAGAGTGGTAGAGAAACACAGGTCAATGAAGAAGGATCTTCATATGGTCTTCATAGACCTAGAAAAGGCTTATGATAGGGTGCCCAGAGACATTATATGGTGGGTTCTGGAGAGAAAGGGAGTAACCAAAGGGTATATCGATGTTGTTCGAGACATGTATGAAGGTGTTGTCACTGCCATTAGATCACCAGCAGGGGAGACGAGTGAATTCCCCATCACAGTAGGATTGCACCAAGGGTCAGCCTTGAGCCCTTACCTTTTCGCTTTAGTTATGGATGAATTGACTAGTCAGATTCAAGAGGATATTCCATGGTGTATGTTGTTTGCAGATGATATTGTCCTTGTAGATGATACTGCTAGCGGTGTTAATACTAAATTAGAAATTTGGCGGGATGCACTAGAGTCTAAGGGCTTTCGGATAAGTAGGAGTAAAACTGAGTATATGGTTTGCAAGTTTAGTGATACCCGAAGTGCGTACGAAGAAAAAGTGATGATTCAAGATCAGGAGATACCAAAGAGTGACCGTTTTAAGTATTTAGGCTCTATTATTAGTCAAGATGGAGAGATTACGGATGATGTGACCCATAGGATCCAAGTGGAGTGGCTCAAGTGGAGAAGTGCTACTGGTGTACTGTGCGACAAGAGGGTACCTACAAAGTTGAAGGGAAAATTCTATAGAACTGCTATAAGACCAGCGATGCTTTACGGGACAGAATGCTGGCCTATGAAGAAACAACAGGTGACCAAGATGAGTGTAGCGGAAATGAGAATGTTGAGGTGGATGTGTGGTAAGACTAGACGAGATAGGATTAGAAACGAAACAGTCCGCGAGATGGTAGGCGTAGCACCTATAGACGAGAAGTTGAGGGAAAATAGGCTTAGGTGGTTTGGAAATGTCTATCGTAGACCTGCGGAGGCAATAGTTAAGAGAGCGGATAGGATAGCTTTGCATAGCAATGCTCCGGGGAGGGGAAGACCCAAATTGACATTACATGCGGTAGTGCGCAAGGATTTAAGTCTACTAGGGCTAAGTGAGGAAACAGCACTTGACAGAACTCTTTGGAGGAAAAGGATTCATGTAGCCGACCCCAATTGATTTGGGACACAAGGCTCAGTTTGGTTTGGTTTCCTGATCTAAATATCATGTCTTCCGTCTGTATCAGCCCTACACGAACCGAACCAGTTTTTCTGACTTGTTCGATTGTTATTTCGCCCCTATATGTTGGGATTGAATACAGATAAAAAAAACATAGATAGATAAAATAAAAATAAGGTAAGCAGAATTAGGACCATTAATGACAAACTCCCAAAGTTATTCAAAATAAAATCCACCATAAATAAAGTTTATACAAAACCACAGATCAATCTACAATCAAGTGTTTTTCATATCAGGCGAAACCATAATTCACGGAATGAAAAGCAGAATCTACCGCGGATCATCGAGCTACAAATGTAGGACACATCTAGGGCAATAACAACTATGGGACCCCATATCAAATAGATTCATACAATATGTTTGTACAATATATTACAAATGGTGTCTAAAGGTTTTGATGGTTACCACAAATTGTGTTTACACTTTTCCTTTCACTGCTTGAAACTGCTGCAACTTGATTGGACCAAAACCCAGTTCTTGCAACACCAGATGAAAACTAAATCTCCTCTCTTTAAGCACACACTCTTTCCAACGAGGGCAGGAGAATTTCATTGAGTGAGAAGTTGCGAGTCGCATGCCACTATCTTAACTCGACCGACATTCTCTTGGCTTTCCTCGTTCTTAAACAATGCATCTGTTACAATGAAGGTCCAAACATTGTCGCAGAATCTGTAGGTGTGAAGATGTCCCTAAAGAAAATAAAAGAGAAGTTATACATACATACGTAAAAAGACCCGCATTAGCTAAAGGTTTAACATCAAAGTGCCAAGACAGATGTGAAAGGGAACAAAAATCAAAAAATCAAAAAAAGACGACGACAGAAGCAGCACACAATACAAAAGCAAACAACGAGAAACGAATAGATTGGGAAGAAACAACAGAAAAAGCTACATAACGGAGTGCTGTGATGGAGAGCAAGATTAAGTGAGCAATTTAAATACGTATGTCGAACTTGAGTGTGGGCACATAACAATTAATAACTAAATGGAATTTTTTTGCACAAGGAAAACATGTTGAATTTCACTTATCATTTTCCAGTAGATATCTTTTTTCTTCATTTTTAGTAGTAACAATATTGTGCTACTATGCTGTAGTTGTAACTTATTGTATGATAAACAAAAAGGAGTGTATTTGGCAAAAGCATAGAGTTAAAATCATTACAATTGGCAAAATCTAATCAACATATAACAATTTTTTGTAATTTATGGGGGCACCGTAAAGATTTACACCATACAAATTATACAATAGTTATACAAGGGTACTAGGATTATTAGACTCTAAAGCTTAAGCTGCTATGGGGGGATAAATATTCTAACATGACCCCTAACGTGTAGACAAGCTCTCCTTCATAAGCGAGCTAAACACGAGCAAATATTTAATTAATATGTAGGCGGTGAGGTTTGAACACAAAGATCTAATGTGGGCTTTGATACCATATTAAATTGTTGTTGACCATTTCGCATGTATTCCTGCATAAGAACCTGAACCTCAAAACCATTTGAAGTTTAACTATCTAGATAAGGAAACTATAAACCCACAACCGTAAGCTACCAAAACCAGCTTCCTTAAGAATATCACATAACCGCAACCAGACACTCTCACATGTCAATATGCTAAATTAATAAACGTCAAATGCTTTTTCCAGATAGAATGAAGTCAAAGGAGAGAGGGGACAACATTGAAATTTCATAACTGCCACTTGCCAAATAACCCAATCTAACGCATGATCACAGGGAACCCTTTACACCATATCGTTCTCTGAGCAATCTTTAAAAAAAACCCACATAATTGTATAAGAACCAAATCAGGAACCAATTCATTCCAAATTTCTTGACGCTAAAATGAACTGGATTCAATAACTCTAAGCAATAGCTTGCTTGCCACCTAAGAGAGCACTTAAATTATGAGAATGGCAAGAAAGTTGACCTCTTGGCAAAGCTGTGGTGTTTGTTCGTGTGGATTTCATTAAGATAAATAAAACACTTGAAAGCTGCCACATTTGAACTCTTTTCTTCTTCTAGCTTGCCGATTTGTTCTCATTTCTCTAAAAAATCTCAGAATTCTGGATTGAATGGAGTTAGAACTCTTTCTCTCCTAAATAAGTCTTCTATTCCTTCTGACATTGCTAGATTCAATAGGAGAAACTTGAGGAGTGCCTTGAAATACATCAGCCAAGAAACTTCCTTCCAATAAAAATTGAAGTCAACTCACCCTCCAGACTTGTAACCTAAATAGCCCAGTAACATTTGCATTAGAAGTGTGGACATCCTAATCAGAAAATCTGGTGCTAATTGGTTTCTTAGAAGATTATGTAATGTTGATGCAACCAGAATTCCACAAGGCTTCGAGCCCTTTCCAGGATTGAAAATGTCATTAGACATACAAAACCCTCAACTCCGCATAAGCCACATCTGATGTTTTGGCTATTATGGTCACATGGTGAAAGCATGCTACTTGATTTACTAAAACAGTGTGTCTCCAAAACTAACTGAAGAGTTTAGGGTTTTATGGTTTATGTATATAAGGAAGTGTATAGTTTCTCTTTGTCCCCTTCCATCAGGTTCAAAACAGGTATCAGGCCTAAGTTCCTACCTTCTATTCAAGGTTAAGAAAAGGGTGCATCATCTCATCTCATCTCTTATCTGATCATCACCTTACACATGCCTCCAACAAGAATCGGGAAGGAGAAAGAGAAATAAGTAAGACGAGAAGATGGACAAAATGAGGAAAGAAGAAGAAGAACTTGGCACCCTACCTCAATTTCAAAAAGTACCCTATAAAATGACGTCAGCATATATAAGAAAGGGTACAAGTCTCCAATAGCCTTCCAAGACATTATAGATCAGCCTCCGACTTTCAATATACCTATTCACTGATACTCAGTCAAGTGAGTGACTCAACTCAGAACTTCAGGTAATACTTCAATGAGGCAGGCAATCCCGCATATATGGCAACCGCAAAAGGCCACAAAAGATATTCAACCAACGAACCAAGGTTTCACTGTGTACAAAACATGGGTACAACAAGATGTTCCCAATCCAGGATATGGTAAAACAAAGGCCATTCATTTATTCAAATTGCACAGGAATTACTGCTGGCAAACAAGTCCTTAACCCGGAAGCTTTATACAATTCCACAAATACTTGAACACAAACTAAGTAAATGACTAATTCTGCCATACTTTTATTTATTTTTTCTTTTTTTGCAGCAAGTGAAATGCACTCAAGTTCTAAACATATTTGTACCTAACTTCCCCTTGTCTTCTAAACTCTCCCCTAACATTCAATTCTCAAGTCATCCAAAAAAACTCCTACGCTATGCGGCTACCGATCCATAACCCATTTGATACAGTAACATACTCCCTCCAATTTGTTTCTCCAATTTGAGAAATCCATCTTATTAAGGGGCCATAATCATTACATTATTAAATATTTAATTTTCCAATAATGCCTTTCAAAATGTAAATTGCACGGGCCATACTCGAGCTTTGGATCAACGTCCCAAAAAGCAAGGAGTATGACGTGTGTTTAAAAGAGAACACCGAAAAAACCATATTCAGCTCTACGTAAGATAGCCAAATTACGGTTGAGCAATCGAGATGATATTTAAAATAGACAAACAATTTGGGATATTAAAAAGTAAAACATGGACAAACAAAATGGGATGAAGGACGGGTACAAATACTCAAAAACCAGCTGAAAGAACCTTTACCTTAAGGGACACCTTACTCTTAACCTGGGTTTCCAAAGCTTCGGTCATCGACTGGAATCCAAGTAAAAACAAAAACACAGCCAAAATCAGAAAACGATCAAATGCATGCATATAGATCTCATATAATGCTACGGAAATAGCTCTGGATTCACCTTGTCGAACTGAACAAGGACTTGAATAGCGATCTCAGGACTGAGAGTCCCGTTCAAAACCATCTCGTCCAATGTTTCGGTCAAGCACATGCCAACGGTGGACCTACGGTACAGTTCAAAAGTTGCCATTCCTTTTTTCCCAGATCAAGATCTGTCAAAAATCGTAACCGAATTCAACCCTACAATACCATAAACCCACAAAATAAAACCATCATAATATGTATGCACACATACCTATGTATGTGCATAGATGCATGATTACAACAAAATTGAAAAACAAAAAAAGTCTCGTAAAGCTGTACATGTATACATATATGTGTTACAAGCATTGCATATGTATAGATTGAATCGAAAGAAATGGGAGACTGAAATTGAGAGAGAGAGAGAGAGAGTACTGGCTCCGTTTGCGACTCCTCTCGCTCAATTAGAAATGTTGTGGGAGGAAAGAGGGAGGGAGAGGGGGATTGGGGCTTTATATACCCTAATTTTCGTAGCTTTGTCCTTATATAGGAAAGCGACCGTACAGGGAAACTTGAATGACAAAACAGCCCAAGGTATAGCGGCTTTAAACCATGATATTTATTGAATGGGTAAATTTCACTTACCTCCCCTGAGGTTACTTACAAATGTATTGTTCTCCATTGTAGTTTAATAATTGCATTGTCCTTCCTTATTTTAGAAAATAATCATTCTGGACCCTTCTTCCAATTAATTTTTTTCAAACAGCGTCTCAATCAAAATGAAATACCAATTTTACCCTTATTATATATTACAATGGTCAAACATGCTTCTCTCTTCCTTTTGACTCTAACCTATTGCAACATAATTTTCTCATCTTTCTCCTACTTTCTCTGCCATGGAACCTTCGTGACCAATTAACCCTAAATCACAACCATCATTGAGAACCACCAAGTACATGAACAAAAGGTGTGAATACCATAGTCCTTCCGATACCTGAGTCAACAAATTTGGGGAAGGAAGACGACTCTCGAGAGCAATTTGGGAGGAAAACAAAGCATCCACAGGACAACAAGACGAACTCCCTAATGACCCAGTCACAGGGGTGAAAGACTGGCCTCAACAGCTTAACCACGAGAGGCAAACCCCACTAGCGGCACTACCATGGAGGAGGGTGGGGTTGCCACAGTAGAGGAGCCCAATAGCCCAACGAGAGAAGAGGATAATAAAAGAAAAGAAAAGAAAATAGGAGAAAGGAAGGGAAGGGTGATGTTGCCATAGCAAAGGAGCCCAACAAGAGAAAAGAAGAGAGGGGAGAAGAGGAGAAGGGAAGGGAAGGGAAGAAAAAGCATACTTTATATCCGCAATAGCACATCTTACTTCTTGCCCTTTGTGCACTACTAGCATTGTTAGACAATGACATGTCTATATACTTCTAATTCGAAAATATGAAAATTTAATTGAATCATTAAATATAACAAACTTTTACGAGGGAGAATTACAAAAATAAAAAAATTTGAGGAATACTACTTATCTCACATTATATTAAGCAATACTAAAATAATAGAAAATAAAATTAATTAGTAATGCAAAAAAGAACAATTACTGGAACCATGCCATAACAAATTAACTCAATGAGTAAGAAAAAAGAATATGCATGGTGCAATAACAAATAATATATATATATATATATATATATATACGTACACATACATATGTGTGTGTATGTATGTACGTACATTGCAAATTCTACATTTACATAAACGTGATTCAAAATCATATTAGACAAAAACCAATCAACTTATTTTAAAAATGATTCTACATTTATCCAGTATTAATCTTCCTATCTTGTTTACTATTTTTTTAATAAAAATTTATCAAGTGTACAATTTGATAATATCGAAAAACGGTGATCTACATTGTATTTCTGCTTTTGGTTATTGCACACAAGTTTGATGGGCAGAGAGTGATTATACGGTTAAAAACTTTTCAACGATCAAATTAGAATTGTATTGGGAATGGATAAACCGTATGTAAATTGAGAATGTTGATGATAACGTAATTAATCTCGTGGCCAGAAAATGAGTTTGAATGAGGAACGATCCAAGGTGGATAAATGGCCGTCATCAATAGTCAATACTCCCCTTCCATCTCGGGAGATTTGCGCCATGACCCCTTTGCGCCATCTCTGGAAATGCTAGGGGATCAAGAATTGTCTGAGTTATTGGGAGTGGTAGCGTGGGCCCACCCCCGCTATCATTTGTCACAGGAAAAATCTAAGTTGTAATTGGCCGATTGAGAATGAGCATGGCAGTCCGATCAATTAGAGTTTGGTCGAAAAAACCCTGATTGCTCTGGAAGACTTGCTAGTCGTTGGTCAGTTCCAAAATTTAGACTGAGCTCATCACAGTTAATTTTCAATTAAAATGTAACTTTTTGATTTTTTCATTACAAATTAGACAGAAATCAATTTGTATTAGAAAAGAATAAGTCTACTAACATATTAAGTTATACATCAAAGGGTACATCATGCTTACGCGACATATTATTATAAAACATGTAAAAATAAATTTCATGAATTTTGGTACGTGTTCAAATTAGTAAATAACACATAAACGTAATATATAAGTTAATGTAAAACCTAATGTAATAGTAGTGTTGCTTAGGGGTGTACGTAGACCAGATTGGACCGATTTTGTAAGAATTTAGGAACCAAATTATATTTAACGGTTCCAAAGAATTGAAAACCATAACCAAACCGTTACACATGTGGAATCAAACCAAAATCAAACCAGTAGACCGGTCTGATTTGATTTCGATTCGGATTCTAAACCATGTCAGCATTTAAAAATCACCAAAGAAAATATGAATAGAATAGCATTAATTTTTTAAAATTACAAACAAAATAAACATCTACTAAGTTTATGAAAAACACAATTATATTGAGAATAAAAGAGTTTTTAGTTTTGGAATGACCTTTTTAAGAGAATAAAAGAGTTATGACTTTTGTGAGAGAATTCAAGATTTATGACTTTTTTGAACCACATTTTGTAATTATAAAACTATTGATCAAATCATAACCAATTCACTGTACCATAGAATTAATCCAAAAAAAAACGACTCGGCCTGATTGATCCGATTTAACAATTTTTTCGATTTTTTTAACACCGCTAGAGCCGCCAGCGGGGTTCCTTATCAGAAGAGGAGTGAAACGTTGAAAGCAGAAACGCTGCCACGTGTACAAAATACCCTCCATAAAACTTCGCCTACACCTTACGATCTGCCAATTTTCTAATTGAAACTTTCATTCTCACATTTACAACAAGGTTTAGCCGATGGACCAGAGCCGATCGTCACCACCGCCATCCACCGCCGATGACTCTTCCTCCTCCACCGCCGTCGGTAGAAGACGGGAAGAACAGTCGGTGCTGTATCCCGTGAAGAAAGGCTTCTTCTCTTTTGCGGCATCGTTGCAAGAGGGTTTTGGCAATCTTAAGGCCTTTGTAGTCGGTCAGGTACTTTAATTTTCCTTATATCTTCTCCGATGAAAATTACATA
The DNA here is from genome assembly GCA_019985065.2 of Arctostaphylos glauca. Lineage (NCBI taxonomy): Eukaryota > Viridiplantae > Streptophyta > Magnoliopsida > Ericales > Ericaceae > Arctostaphylos > Arctostaphylos glauca. The sequence continues at coordinate 29,700,913 of JAHSPW020000009.1, read as the reverse complement.
TGGATGTATGTATCAACTGTCTGAAAATTGTACGTTTTACATCGAACACTGACAAGGATAGAGATCTGCTCGGGCAAGTGCGCTCACTTAACCCTGCTGAGTTAAAAAATAAATTTATAATATAAAAATAGTTTTTGTAGTCTGTAGTTTTGACCTCTCAATTATTAAACACTTGTCCCCAAAAATCCTCATAAAAATATCACTTTTTCTTTTATGGATATTAACGCATATTTATGAATATTAATTTTTTACTTTTTTATATATTAACTAGGCGGTGTTTATCATTTTCTATAATAAAATTGTTCTAATTTTAGAACTACAAATATTATGGAGCTGGGCCTTTGAGTTGTGCCGCTCAGGGACGGCCACGGGGTGAGACTCTGGGATCACGCAACCTTCCGGCGCAGGGCGACATTTTTATTATAAATATAAAAAAAATAGAAAAAATTGTTATTAATACTAAGTGGGAAATAAAATTGAGGTCGGATTTGAGTAATTCAAATGTCAGAGGGTCGGCATTGGTGTGAAAAAACCGCGCTTGTATGAGCAGTGCGATCATAATTGGTTATTTTTTTACCGATCGAGTTTGTCTTTTGTGAAAAAAAATGAGAATGAGATTGATAAGACATTGATACCTACATGACCAGAACATGTTTTTCTTATAAAAAGAAGGTTGCTATGATCTTAAGAATAACTTCAAGAAAATGTGGCTCAGCGTCAAATTAATTTCATTTTACGAATTCGCCAATTATGAGTCGGGCACTTTAACCATTTAGCTAGATGCTTAGCGGAGAATCATTTTTGAAATTCGACAGTCCGAATATAATGAACATTTTTATATCACGCTTATATGTCTGAGATGGAGCTTATACCAAAGGCACAGTGACCAAGGCATACCGAAACCCTCGATCCAATTTACGCATGTCGGAAGTGTGTACATGTTCTTCCTGTATAGTGCTTAAAATTCATTCTTCTTGCATTGTACTATTTCAGCATTGTTACACATGGGAGATTACGTTTGTGTTTAAATTGTTTTCGTTTTTGGAAATACGAGTCAGGAGGATAATCGCGACGATACATTTAAGCTATTCTTATCGTTTTGAATTAATTTTGATGATGGTGATATATATAATGATTATACGAACGAAAATGCATGTATAGGCAAAGAGGATGACTGCAAGGAACGAGAAGGAAGCAAGTGAAGCTGATCTGCAAACTGCAAAGATGCAGGTTGAAGCAGCTGATGCTGCAGAGGATACCAGGAACCGACTTAGATAAACCGATATAACTTCAGATCTGTGATCATATATTTCATAAATGTTGCAGTTGTTGGTTTGTAGCAAGGAATTTATTAGGATGTAGAATATGCGGAACAGATACGTGAGCCCCACACTGTATGTATGCACAACACAACTGTAATTTTTATTTTGTTTTATCAAATGTCCTTTTAGTTACCCTCTGTTTTCACTAAATCAACTTTGGGAATTCCTATTCCCAAGGAAATTCGTAGGGAATCACGTAGGGATCACATGATGGGGTTTTTTTTTACTTAACCCCCGCCATGTGATCTCTATGAGATTCTCTGCGGGCTTCCTTGCGAATAACAATTCTTATCAAGCTTTGGGGTTTTTAACGAAGACAACTTTTATTAAATCGTAGCAAAAAAGAGAGAATTTGAAAAACATACGAAGTTTGGTTTCCGATTATGTGGCGTGTATACATGACGCCTTATTGGTCTAAAAAGCAAAGTAATAAAGAATTAAGGAATGGATAAAATGGATAATAAGAAAGGGTAAAATATTAACAAGTCAATAAAATGGATTGCGTCAATTGTTGCTTCATGTCTGGTTCTCTTAGGAAACTAGCTCCAATGGGCGAATCATCTCGTTATCTTCATGATCTAAAATCTGCATAAATAGTAATAAAGAATTAAGGAATGAAAGGACAACAAAATTTCTCACATCAGTAAAGGAAGAATTTAAATTGCAAAAACATAAAAAAAAATATTATCAAAGACATGGAGAAAAACACTGAGACTCTTTTACCCTTACACAATGAGAGAGTAATAAGTCAACTTAACCAGAGAACAAGTTTTTTCAACATTGAGAAAAACTCATTCAAACTATTTTCTTTTGGCTTGAGAATAAATTATTTTAGTCTCGGGAGGAAGTTACTTTATCTAATGGATCAAGTCATTAGTTTAAACATTGGGAGGAACTCAAGCTTTAGGAATAAGTCATTTTAGTCTCTAGAGCAAGTTAGTTTAGCATTGAAAGTACTTAATTTAGTCTTAGAAAGAAGTCATTTTAATCTCGAGAGTAAGTCAATTTAGTACTGGTAACAACTCAGTTTAGTTTTACGAGCAATTTTTAGCATCAAAAGCAACTCATTTAAGCTAAAAGGAGACTTGGGTCATTCCACATAAGAATTCCGTGATTTTGTGCCTAAACTTGAATTCATGTTTCACGATATTTAATACCTTTTTCCACTGACTTGAAATATCTTTTTGTTCTTTCTATTTTTTTGAAATTTTTCCAAGAATGAATGCAGGATAGTAGATAGAAGATAAAAAACAAAACTTTGGGGAATTGTAAAGGAGGGATGAAGCATACGTGACAGTGATAGACGTAGCCCGGTTCTGCAGTTGCATCAAAGGGATAAGGCACATCTTTATCTATAAGGTTAAACTTGACCACCACCGTTGTTTGGTATCCCGGCTCCATCTTCACCACGTTCTTCCACGTCTTCTCGGTGTTTGAAATATTGAGCAACGGTCCGGTCACGTGTGCAGTCACGTTGCACGCGATCGCATCGTTCTTGATGGTCATGCACGACGTAAATCCATCCAAATCCACTAGTTGTTGCACCTTGATTGCTTGATACTCGGCCAAGTGAATGTGTAAGGGGTGATTGTCCACTGTTAAATTGATTACTTCCCATACTTCTGTGGTTCCAACTTTTGGAGTCTCGGTTGCCGGATCGAGGAAACTCTTTCCATTTATGTAGAGATGGGTTGGATCTCCAGTTGCGCTATCATATTCATACAGGACAATATACCTGTAAAAAGATTTACTCTTACTTTTATCACACTAGTTACAATCAAATGATATCAAAAGTAAATATACTGAAACCTTGGGATCTTGGAATCAATAAGCAAAGTTGGTGGAACTACTGAACAATCCCATAAGGTTTAATTTTCGTTTATGTGAATATTATGTACCTCTTAATTGCTGCCTTAGCAGTGGTGGCAGCTGGAAACTTCGTCAGATTTGGTGGAACTACTGAACAATCTTTTGATTTGGGAGCTCCAGGGAGGACGATGAATTTCATGACCTTACCGTTGAGTTCATCGACAGCAGAACCCGTTGGGTAGGGATACGGAGCACTATTTGTTAGCACAGATTCACTACCATTCGTCCTTGAAAAATCAATCACCACATCCGCAATCTCCGAAGGTGCCAGTAAAATGCTCTCGGTGGCGACCGGAGATGATAAATAGGATGAATCTGATCCCACTTGGATGAACGACAGCCCGTTGGTCAACGAAAATCGGAAGTACCTTTTTTTTTTTAAATCAATCAGCCGGCAAAAGGAAAATTTATTAATAAAATGAGAAATAGGGACAACGAAACTAATAAGTATGTGTATCGGATTGCATATCGGTACATTTCCGACACGGTAAATAAGTATTGACATTCAAATTTAACTAAGTGTAGTATTATTGAAATTCATTTAAGTATGAGTTTCATATTTGGAAAAAATATTATTAATCTCTCAAACATTGTGTAACGACTCAGAATTTTAATAAAAATAAAATTATTTTAAAATTCATCTGTCAATTATTTGTTTAGTTATTTGCATTTGAACGGATGAGATTGGGTGAGTGATTGACGGTTGAGAGCGTGAGTTCTAGTAGGCATGGTGTACGGGATAATTTTCCTTTCATTGAAAGGAAATTTGGAAATTCATGCCAACATGGATGAGTAATTAAAAAAATAATAATAATAATAAATAATTTTTTTATTGCAATAATAATATATACAATTATGATTTTTAGATAGTATCTCAGAGTTAGAGAAAATTTTATCATGCATTGTTTTGGAATTTACACTATTTGTCAATGTTCTGAATACCGGATCGGTTTGCGTACCGATTTTCCTACTGATACGGTACGTACCGGTACCGGTCATGTACCGGATACCGTATCGGATTTATCGCAACTATCAATATATATATAAATTATAGAGAGAAAGCCAAAAAAAATTAATTTTTTTCGCAATTTAAAAAAAAAAAAAAAAAACAAATCCGGTACCCGGCCGGATACCGGGCCGGTATCCGGCCGGTATTGAGAACGGTACGGTACTAGAGGTACTTCGTACCGTTTTTTTACCAAAACGGTACGTACCGGCCGGTACCGGCCGGTACGGTACGGTATTAATAACTTTGCTATTTGTATGGCTAGTGAATCTAACAACAGTTGATTTTTGCACTGTTTGGAATTTACAAGTTTCAATATATATTTTTTTTAAATGCTACATTAATTGTTGATGTTTGGTAGATGAAAAAGATTAGAATATTCTTTATTTTTTTCATTTGATAACAAATAATTTATTTGTAACAACTATTAGACACAATTATTGAATTGGTAATTCAATATAGAAATAGCTTATTTGACTTATATATATAAAGTATTGGATCTCATGTGACATGCCTATATCACATGATGTATAAGTTGATGTGTAATTAGATGTGTTAGTAGCATTGCTCTTTAAATTTAAATGGGTGGTAGATACGGCGAGATATTTTTGAAATATGACAGGATAAAAACAAATTTTTTAAAAAATAAACAATAAAAATAAGAGGCTAAGTGTAATTATGAAAGTCAAAAGGGATACAATTAAAATTGAATGTTGAAGTTGGTATGAATAGGAATTAGTGGGAGTAATTACCACTTCTTGTTGATTTGGATTTTTAGACATGTATTAAATGTTTTGTAGTATTTTTGATAATTTTTTTCTATTTTGAATCACTTTTGAAATTTGATATGTGCTAATTGATTAGTTTAATAGTATTTGCAATTCAACTATGCTCAAATATTTTTTGACTTCTTTTAATGAGTAGTAAATCATTGATAATTATAATTTTTTTTCCAGTAATTATATTCTTGACGTATTTGTATTTTAATTTTTTTTTAGTTTTACCGTATGATCATATGCCTGTATTCATGCTTCATAGACATCTGAAAGAAATGATGTCCGAAATAAAACTTAACCCAATCGGTATTGTTTAGACTAAATTATTTGTAGTGTAATTTAACCAAATTTAATAAAGTAATTTATTGGCATTGACCGAAGTGCCCTTATATGTGTATGACTTTTGAACTGAATTAAGGTGTAAAACGATATTTGGTCTTTTTATTTCTTCTGACAACGCGGCTAGCACATCAAGTTCAAAATCAGGGCTTATTCTCAAATAAAATAGTTTAACTGGGCAACGAAAAAGGCAAAAAATAAACCAAAAAAACTTAAAATTATCATTGGACAAATTGAAAAAAAAACAAAGAAAGAAAATTACCTTGCATTAGAGGTATTGATGATTCGAAATCGGTACTTTCGTCGTTGAACGCGAAGGTACGGCCATGCCTTACCGTTGACGATAATGGCGTCCCCAAAGTATTCTGGCTGCCACTGTGGGTGGATTGTCGGGTTATCACCGGTAGAGTTCATGTATAACGATCCATCCGTATTGAAGCTCCGATCAAACACCATTAGATGTCGATCGAATTCAGGACCCGATGGGAGATTCAATTTGGCATCAAAGGCAGGATCTCTGATCACATATGCAGCAACCAAACCAGCGAGAAGATTGACACGTGTTAGTCCCAGAGCATGATCGTGGTACCAAAGGTTGCCAGAGTGTTGTACATTAGGGTAAGTGTACGTCGATTGGGTCCACTTCGAACCGGTTTCGCGGAAATTAGATGTGAACCAGGCGAAAGGGTTTCCGTCGCTCTGCGGTGGGTGGATTCCGCCGTGGAGGTGGACGACAGTGGGGACGCCGCCGTGCTTTGGGATGGCAGTTGTGATGGTCGGGTCCCATGGAAGTATGTGTGATTGAGGGAGGTAGTTTTCCCAAGTCACGTGCGTTGGTGTGCCCTGGATTGCCTCGATCGTTGGGCCTGGCACGGTGGCGGTTGATGCAGATGTTCCGTAGGCAAATACTGTTGTTGCTGGTAGATCGCGGTGGAATTTCTATATATACATTTTTATTTATCGGTAAGAAATTAATAAAATATAAAACTATTACAATTGATAAAGAAGTAAATAGAAAGAGATTCAAAAAGTAAATAAGGACTCTTCTATATAGTAAAGTAAAAATAATTAAATTTACCAAGTATATGTAAAACAAAAATATATATACAAGGAATGCAAAATAATAAAAGTTACTCAGTAAAAATACTATTTTTAATAGTTATCATTTAGTTTTATAAAAATGATATATTTTACGTAATGAATGTAGTTCGTTTTTCATCTGCTATATGTATTTATCTAAAAATAGACACCTATACATTTTAACCTACCGTATGAAAAAACTCTCATGAGTTTGTTGGAAAAAAAAATTAATATAACTTACTTTAGTATAATATTTTTTATTAAAACTTTAAGTATTGACTTTGGTTAATTTTGTGTAATTATTTTGATATATTATAGTTTTATGATTAAAATAAATAATCATGACTTTCACATGTTTGGTTTTTTTAATTTTTGACTTGTATAATTTAAATCAAGACGTTAATGGGGTAAATAATTTTTCTTAGAAAATAATTTTATAGACGTATCCCTTAGGGCACATTGAGCTACTATTTTTGAAAATTTTAGACTAAATACCAGATGACATCATTACTTTTTGTTGAAAAATTGGCGTCAAATAATTAGAGGGAAGAATAAGTATATTAGTTTGGAAAGTAGGAGAGGTTTCTATATTTTTCAGAACCTCACGAAAGGTGAATTACACTGACATCCTCCTGTGAGGTATTTAATAAATCCAATGACCCTTGAGGTTTTAGAAATTATTCTTATTTTTTTTACTTTTTAAATTATTATACAATTATTTTTCCTCTCGTTAAAATCATTTAGATATTATTAATCAAGTTATTAAAACCTTAATTTTGAGATTTTTTTTGATAAAATAAATTGTAATATAATTTCCGTCTCGTCCGAAATAACTTACATTTAATTTTTAAAGTTTTCTAAAGTTAAAATTCGAATTTTTTTTAAGATTTCTCTAAATTTCGACTTTAAAAAATCTTAAAAATTCTACATGTGCTATTTCAAACATGATAGGAGTTACAATACAGTTTGTTTTGTCAAAATATTTTTTAACTTAAAGTCTTAATAGTTTAACTAACGATATTTGATAACAGTATAAAAAGTAAGGATGATTAGAGAAATTTTAAAACGTAAAGGAGAGCGTTGTATTTGTCAAAAAACCCAGGGAGGTCAATGTAATTTACCCTATAAGATACTACATGCAGCAGTAGTGTTTGATATTTTGAACCCAAAAGCATGGTACATACCCATTTAATTTCATACATGCCAATGGTGAGGTTTCGAGGCTGGTGTGAACCATAACCATGGCGAGGATTTGTGTAGCCATGGAGCTTAGGCATCTCAGGGAGTTCATCCACGTACATTTTCAGAGAAGCAGCCACTTCCTGTAGTGTCGCATCAGTCACCGGAGGAGGTGGTGCAGCCGCCGCCGCCGCCGCCGACAAGTTATAAATTATGAAGAACATGAGAACTTGGAGTGCCGTAGAAATCTGTATCTTCTTCATCACGTCGCTATTCATTACACAGAGAGTGAGAGAGAGAGAATATCAGTACAGCTTCTAAAGCTAGCATCAAGATTTTCACAGGAAGCTTGAGAAGATGAGAGAGAATCAGTTCAGGTAGAGGCAAGAAATTGAGTTGAATTAGATGTAAGTGATCGAGGATTCTCATGCAAACATAATAGAGCAATATTTGAGAGAAAATTTCACCTTATATTACATACATATACAAAGTTCTAAAAAAAATATCTGAGGATAAGGATAATTGAAACCCTCAACTCCACTTTCTCTGTCTTACTCACTGGTTCTCACGCCTCGTCACTTTGCCTTTTGCCACACTCGTCTGTTATCTAAACACACGCTTATGTACAGGGGAGAAACCATATTAGGAGGGGGCGGACCCTCTCAAAAATTTTAAACAAATTTAGGACCCAGGCATATATCAAGTTTCAAAATTATAGAAAAATTACATTTGGGCTCCTTAAAACACATTCAGCCCCCCTCTTTTCAAAAAAATAAATTGGGCCCCCCAAAAGTTTGAATTCTAGTTTTGCCACACTGAGATATTTGGGACCCTGGGTGAATTAAAAAAAAAGGGCACTTATATATCTTTAACAAATTCAAAACAAAAAGTTACCTGAAAATAAAATTACCATAAAACTACACAATATAAAATATATTTTTTACTTCATAATTCATGTAATCTAGTTTGAAATTTCATACTAAAAGTTTGATCGAAGTAATTTTACTTATTAATTGAGATCTAATAAAAAATATTTTTTTAATATTTTCAAATATGTATATCTTTAATCACATAATCAACAAAATCCTCACCTTAAAATGAAAACTTATTATTGGCTTAACATAACAAAATTATGATTTTTAATTTGTTTTCAATGAAAAATATGAATATTGTAAGTATAGGAACCATGCATTAATGTAGAAATTATTCTATTTTTTAAAATATATACTTTTTTCAATTCTTTAAATTAATCCTTTCAAAAGCAATAGAAGAATTAGAAAAAAGTAATTAAAATATGGAAACATTTGACAAAAAAGAAAGAGCCTATTAGGTAATACATCAATTTGTTTGAAATTACAAATTCATTGGAAAAATATGGGAGAAAACATTTACATATTTAACATTGATATCTGTAAATTGCAATTGTATGTTGGTTGAATTGCTGGAAAACAATTGAATTGGATTGAGTCTGAATTTCCTTCACAGCAATTTTTTTGAACTTTTCATGTTAAAAAAATTTACCCAATATGAAATGTTGAGGAATGTTTTTATTTTACGACAAAAAGGGGCTCTTTTACCGCTAAACCAAGTTGAGGAATGTTTTTATCTTACGATGAATATATTATTTGAGGGCCTTATGACTAGACCAAAAATTAAAGACTCTAGACGGTGGCCTGATGGGCTTGTCTCCTGAGCGGACCCTACCTATATATAACAAAATTATGAAGGAAAAAGCGAAGAAGGAGATTACGTGAAATCTTTCACAATGAGTAATGGTTGCTGGTATTCATCTCCAGCCGGATTTCCTAAATATTTTAGATGGATCACGTGGAGGAAATCAACAGAATATTTCTTGAAATCAGCAACATTACTTAACACAGATACAACCCATGGATAAATTCATTCCACGTTTATCTATTCTTAAAATCGGCCGGGGCAAAATCATGATTCGAATTTTAGAGGGGTCGAATTTTTTTTGATAAAATGAGGGGGTGAATGTAATTTGAGGGGGTCAAAATGTAAATTTTTTATAATTTTAAAATTTTTTACCTAGGTTCACATTTTTTTTGAAATTTTTTGTGGCATCGTCTTTCTATTTTTTTTTGTAATAGATTGATGTGATAAAAGTTTAGAGATAAAAGAATTTTTGAGAAGAGGAAAAGATGTAAATATTGACAAAGAAAGACTACAACGCAATCAAAATATGTTTTGACGCATAGTCTAAATATGATCATTGCTAAAATTATTTTGGTCCACTGGAAAACATATTATCGAAACACATATATACCTTTGATGATAGGAAAGAAAGAAAGATAAATTGGTTCTTCCCAAAATGTGTTGAGGCGCAACCGTCCCTCTTACGCCTACTCCCGAGTTAAAAAGAAAGAAGGAAAGATAAAGGGTGTGTGCCGGGCACAAGGCAGATGATGAAATGGCCTTCTAGCTCCCCTCCTTTAAATACTAAAACAAAGGAACATATGTCGACAACCTCAAAGGTTTTTCCTGGTGGTAGGTTGAGATTTATAATTTTTTTTTTCTTTCAAATTTTAGGTATCGAAATCTCGTGGGTGCTATCAATTTGTATGCGGTTAATTTATACAGAATTTTGTTCTGATTTTAATTAAAATTTTCACAAAAGGGTAAAATTAATCATTCGAAAATTAATCGATGTACGTATAAACTGGTCCGAATAACGTGAGAATTTTTGAAAAAAAAGGAACATATGTTGACTTTAGATTCCCAGGCCAGCTTGTTAATGGATGTGACTTATAAGCAACCAAAGGCCTAATGATCAGCTGAAGAAATCAAATAAAAAAACACTTTGGTCAGCTAATAGGGCAAAGATTTTCAATGACTTGTGGAAAAATAAAATAAAAAAAAAACCTTCCCCAAATGACTACATCCACCGACAATCCTTCCCCAGATAACTAATTCCATTACAGTCCTTCCCCAGATGACTAAATTCCAATACAGATATTTTACAAATTAAAATTTGAACATTGCGTGATTATAACGTTAAAAGTACGAAAAAAATAAGTAAATTAAAGTTTTGAGCTTTGCGTGACTATAAAGTGGAAGCAAGAAAAAAGTTTTGAATATAATTTTATAATTTTTAATTTTTTTCATCGATACGAATTGATAAACCATAAAAAAATAATTAAATAAAAATAAAAATAAAAATAAATCTACATAAGTTAGGTCAAATAGAGCCCATCTCCTGCTCCAGACCAGGCAGAGCCTATTTGTTAGGGATTATAGAAATGGTTCCTTGATGTCACGTTGAATATGATTATTTGGATTTGTCGTAGTTGAAGTTTATTTATTTTTTGGTAATCTTCCCGTCGAAGAAAGATAAAAGTAAGATATCGTCCACTAAAAAGTTAACGTGCAAAAAATGTAAGTCTATTTGTTAATTTGTCGTAGAAAGAACTCATTGCTATCACTCTCAATATGATTATTTGGGTTCGTCATATTCGAAATTTATTTACTTTCTTGTACTCTATACATCTGGAGGCCTATTTATTTCTTTCGAGAGAGATAAAATTTTCTCATATCTCTCTTTATCCATATCTTATCTTCTTTCATATTATTTTTTATTTACACAAATATAATAATTAATCATGAAAATTCTATTATCAACTATAAACAAATTATCCAATTACTCATATCTGTCATCCCCTCCTTCATAAAAAAATAATCAAGCAAATCATTTACAGTTGTTCATCTTTCCATAATAAATCTCCCCCAGCTTGTATTATTCCTCCTTCAGACTATTGACTTTTCTAAAGAGTATTGATCACCAACGAAAATCGGACATAAGGGAATTAGCTAAAATTATATTTCTTAAACATGGTTTGTATTATTTAATATCTAATAACTTTGTATAGTTTTTCATCAAAATTTTGAAGACTAAGCATTTGTCGCAACAAGAGCAATCGAAAAAATATAAAAATCTGCACCGAAGTTGAAATTTTTTAAATAAAACAACCTTAAAGACACAAGACGTACTGAAATTTTTTGTTTTTTTTTTTCAAGATAAATACTTAATTTGAAAAAATTTAAGATGAATTTGATAATTTTTAAAAAAATAATTAAAAAATAACAGTGATATAGAATATTTTTCATGCCAAATTCATTGACAAGCACCCTTGGCTTGTTTTTGACTCATTTAGGATTTCCAATTTTTATATTTAATTTCTAAAAAATAATTAAAAAATAAAAACAATGATATAGAATAATTTACATGCCAAATTCATTGACAAGCACCCGCGGCTTGTTTTTTACTTATTTAGGATTTCCAATTTTTATATGAGCAAGTCTACATATAGATATGCATCTGTAGCATTGGTGAATTCAGGATTTGAATTGGGGGAGAGGAGGTTCATCATCAAAATAAATTAATAATTAAGAATAAAATTTTGATAAATTGATAGATTAGTGGGAGTTTGACAAAGTAAAAAGAATATAGGGATGTCACAGTGTTGCAATAAATCTTGACTTACTATTAAAACCTAAAAAAAAAAAAATTAGAATTTTTATTGACCATGGAGGTGGCTGCTCAAAAAAACCGGTGAACCGTGAATCCGGTCCGGACCGAACCGATCCGTACCTTTTGGATTTTAACCGTGGATTAATGGTCCGGACACGGATTCAAAAAATAAAAAACCGTGACTTTTGGATCGGACACGGATTTTGATTTTGAAACCGTGGATTAACCGATCCGGACCGTGAGATTTTTATTATATATAATTTTTTTTTAAAAAAAAAAATATATATATATATATATAATTTTATAATTTTTATATATATATATTTTTTATCACTTTTATAGTTATATACTATATAGATATTGTTAATGACTTAATGGGTTATATTGTTCTCTGTATAAACTCCAGGGGGCAAAGTGTTATAAGTGGTAGTATATATAATCTCCAACTTCAGTAACCTAATATTGTTCATTTGTTCTCACGCAGTCACGCCTCCCTCCTGAATTTTTAAAAAAATGTTTATGCCTATTTTGCTAGTGCTGCATTTTCTAAATCCTTCTTTGCTAAATATATTGTTTATGCCTATTCTTTGTTGTAATATAAGTTTTCTAGTTAGTGCATTTGGTACGCGCGTGCCTTACTGGCTACTACCTTTGTTTGTTTCCGAATAAATTAAAAATCCGCGGATTAATCCGGAACCGATCCGTGACTCGCGGTTCGGATTGGAACCGAACCGTGAGACTTTTGGATCGGACACGGATTGCATTTTTAAAAAACCGTGACTCGCGGATTAGGATTGGATTCATGCCAATCCGGACCAATCCGGACCGTGAGCACCCCTAAGTGTCACGTGATACCCTGCCGCCTTTCATGGATCCGCCTCCGATCTCTCGTGTACAGATTTAGACATGAATATATTCGGAACTGCCCGATGTACATAGAGTTTATATTATTTTGAAGGATCACAAGTTTATCGATAATTTCGAATACATATATGTTTGAATCTATATGAGATTTATGTTCTAGATTTTTTTCTTTTCATATTCTTGATAAGGATTGACATTTGGAAGAGGGATGAAAATGACTGGAGTTCTCCGGTCCCTTCTGTACCAAAGTGGAGTTGGTGAGTCAAATGGCCTAAAGTGGTTCTAATGATAGTGGTTTCAATTATTGACATGGAAATGCCCCCATTTCATCAGCTTGGTTGAGGCTTATCTGGTGGAGTTTTTTCCTATCGATTTACACTAACTATGAAAATAGTTAATGGAATTATCCCATTTCAAAAATAATTATAAAAATACTTCAAAATGCACTTACGGAATGCATTTTATGTTAACTTACGAAATGCGATGTAATAATAGATTACACAATTCTCACCCGAGTTCTGTAGTATGCATATATATTTTAGGTGAGTATATAATTCAACCAAATTGTGTGTGGATTGACAACACAAACATGGTCAATCCAAGTGATAATTGATCCAAGTTGAGTAATTTCTAATTATGACGAACTAATTGCTCTGATTTTTCTCTGTTTCGTACATACTTGCCTGGTTTCTTGGGGACGGCCTCATACCCAGGTGGAGACTCCAAGAAGAAAATGTCCGTAAAAAAAACCACACATCTTTTGTAGCGCGTTTCCACAAGCGCGGGTCGGTCAATGGCCGGACAGATTCCGAACGAAGAGCCTACAGTGGCGCTGGGGATCGTTGCGAGTTAAACTTGAAACGTTTATGAAATCTTGTTGGTCATTAATGTCTTGCATTGGATGTGCATCAATTATGAATTTCCTTGCGGTCGATATCTTGAGGACCTAAGGTAGCTTTTTAGCTATCCATTAGTTAATCTTGAGAACTTTACATCCTTTCGACCTTGATGAATCGTATCGAATCGTTCGGTCGCTACCTTGCACCTACCTGACAGCAGGAGCTACATCTTAGCTCTAACTCGAAGGTATCCTTTGAAATTACCGTCTGTATTCTAGTAAGTTCTAGCACCTTCCAAACTAAGACATAAACCCGACACGATTACTTGTTACAATCTTCGATGTAACCTGTCTTATGTGACAACGTGTTACTATTGTTATTCATACTGTTGTGCTACATGCATGCAGTGTGTGTGGGTCTAGACTGTAAGTTAGACTTAGGATAGTGATCTAGTCTTACTAAAAGTCATTCTGAACCCCAAGGGGTTGCCCGAGCGGAGAGCAGACCAGCAGTAAACCCGGAGGTCCCGCGGTCGAAACTCGGTGTCAACTAATCTTGGGGCCACTGGAGGGAATCCTGTGAAAAGGGGGATCTACTTGGTCGTCACTTCCAGGGCCCCGAGGACTAGTCGGCTGGCCTCCCCCACGCATCCCCAACATGACAGCCGTCGGACACCTCGGTTATCAAAAAAAAAAAAAAAAGTCATTCTGGCAAGAGTTTAAGTTAGTCATAATCTTGGTTATGGAACAGTATAAGAGTGGGCCGATATCACTATAAGACCGGTACGATACGTATCACCCGGTATCAAATGGTACGGTACGAGATCAATACATCTATTGCCAAAAAAAAAAAACGGACTTTTTCAAAATTTTCACTTCTAATTTACCATGCCTTTACTTTATCAAAAACCACTAACTTGTCTACTGATTTGGTGCATTTACTTTATCAAAACCACTGACTTCTTGTCTACTGATTTGGCGCATTTACTTTATCAAAACCACTAGCTTTTATCAAAATTAATAATTTCGTTTTGTCATTTATTACTGAAAAACAATCAAATTTGTCTTTCTCTTCGGAATGTTCACAATAGAACTTCAAGCCCCACCACCCCCCATCCCAATAATACTCCAACTTTTCAATCTTATAATTCTTTACTATTAGCACTTTTTGTAGGCTGGATTGACATTAATCTAAACATTACCCAAATTGCTGCATTTGATTGAAATTAATACATACAAATGAAAAGAATACACAAATTAAGGTTATTTCAGTAATCAGAAGATGGAGGAGCTTCTAACCGAATATAGTCATACATTATACCATGGAAAGGACTAGTGTTCCTTGTTTGGGTGAGAAATATGGTATTCTCACCTTGGATAAGTTGAGCGGATGGTATGTCCACATTGAACAAGTAGTAGAGTCCATGAATCCCATGCCTTGCAATTGCATTGTCCTTTCCAATCAATCCACTTGAAAATTGAGGAGGGTTTGCTTGCGCGTTGTTGATTCGAACCTTTTCAAAAGATGTTCGATACTAGTCAGTTAAACAGTGTTTGGATCAAACGAGATTTTGTGATGTGAAAGGAGAATATCATTTATCCTTTGGTTTATCTACTACTTCCCTTTCCCTTGAATGAATTCTTGTAGAATTCCACGATTTGGATATAGTAAGAACAGAGATGACAGATACGAGAATGAGATTTTTGGGTTATTCTACAACTTTTGGAGAGAACTGAGAATTTCGAGTTCATGGAAATAGTAAAATTATCAAATTTTAGACTGAACACAAGTGCGAAAGAGAAGATCTCCAATCCAGCAGGAAAGGGGAGGAGAAAATATCAGTGTAAATGCAGGATTCGCATGGCCTATATTTTTACCAATGAAAGTTGTACCTCTAATTCAGAACGCATGGCAGAGGCGAGAGCCAGCCGCAGCTTGTAAACTCCACCCTCGTACAAATTTTCAAGTTGAAACTTGATCTGCCAAGTAGTTGCTTCAATTGTACCATCACCAGTTTTCCTAGCATTGCATAAATTTAGGCTTGTTAGCTGATAAAATTAAGATTCAAGAAAGGGTGCTCGACGGGCAGTGAAGGCTCATTTGGTAGATGATGCTTGAAAGCTTAGAAGGAACAAAGAAGTTGATTCTTAAAACTCCCAATCAGGTCGTTACTTTTCTTTCAAGTTACTCGAAATAGCCATCTAAGCTTTAGCTGCTCAAATATCAGCATTTGCTGACCTTGGATGTCTGAATTACTCATGTGGGACACCAACATTTGAGTAAGATTGTAAAGTATGTGTCTATACATTTCATTCGAGATATTTAGTCCTCAAATCTACTACAAAACTCTCATACCATGTATGTCATGAGCTATGACACCTTAATAACACAAGAAAACTTAAAAACTTTGTAATAAAAACTAAGAAATATTTTGCAGGATACCAGCGTATCCGACACACACACCCCCCCGTAAAATATTTTGACACTTAGGACACCTGTATCCAAATCCATGTAACAGAGATTCTGCACAACAATGTTGATTGGTTGAAAGTTGAAAAACTAAAAAGAAGAGGATTATTTTGACACTTAGACACCGGTTTCTGTATAACAATGCTGATTTAGTTGGAGGTTAAAAAACTCAAAAAAAGAGACTATTTTGACACTTAGACACCCATATCCCGAGTCCATGTAAGATAGAATCTGCATAACGATGTTGATTGGTTGAAAGTTGGAAAACTAAAATAGCCACCTAGTGATGGTAAAAAGTATGAGATAGTCTATCTGCACTGAGCAGGCGATTTCCGAAGATAAAAACTACCAAAGCAGCATACCAACAGACATGACTATAAGAAGTTCTAATGAAGTAATGGTATAAACTAAAAAGACAGGATCCGGGTTCAGTGTAGGGAAACTTGCACCTGTTCACATGAGCAAAGAACCAATCTTTTCGAAAGTCGCTTTCACCGACTGTGTAAACTAAATCGCCATCAGGATATAAATCTGCATATCTTTCCCACAAACCGTACTGCCTAAACCTATCCATAGAAAACAAAGTACCAATTCGTTTTATACTTCGATTGTTAAGCACGATCTTTGAACAGGTTGGCTGATGGGTTGGTTTTGAATTTTGATGACCCAAATCAAGTGTTTTAAGTTGAAGTGGAGAAAAGCTAACCTGTCAGGATGATTGAGATAGAGCTTGTTTACGTACTTCGGGTTAGGATCAGGAATGTAAAACTCCGCAGCTGAACGATTGGGAATACCTATTTCCCACAGAGTTGGCCCATCCCTTGGAGGCTCATATACCAGATCACCCATGTCTATTTCACAACCTGATTAATTCACATGCAATTTAGAAGGACAATTTATAGTCTCAGAAATGAAAACTTTACAGTAATAAAGTTTGAATCCAACTGAGAACCTGAGGTTATGGTGATGGAAACATCAGAACGGTAATCTCCAATAAAACCCGGTACCCATGCATAGAGATTGTAATCGCCTGTACGTATGTTCTTGATGCGGAAATAGCCTTCTTTGTCCACTGTGGTCCAGAATTGGTAGCCCTGAGAAGAATTTTGTACAAAATAATACAGGTACATGGAGTTTAATTTCACAAGCGTCGTACTCGGACTATGAACGGGAGCACGAAAACCCTTTATTGAAAATTTATTTTCCATACTTATGCATCTCAGTATACAAGAGAGAATGAAAATTGTTTATGTTTTGGTTCACATCTCGGTCATAGCTGATACAACTAGTTCACAACCTACAAGGCCGATGCGTTTGATATTTTCTATATCTCGTTATTTTAATTAAACACAAGGAAATCCAAGTACCTGTCCATATTTACTTCTAATCAAAACCACAACCAATACTTATTTATTACTCAATACCGCTACTGAAACCACAGGGGTGTGGAACGAGATACTATGATACAAAGAAATGGGAGCAACATTTTGGACCATAAACACCTAGCATGGTAATAGAACAAAAGTAATATGATCACCTTGCTTTCTCTTTGCCATGATCCAGTTTCTCCCGGCAGGGCCAACCCAACGTAAGCACTGGTTGTGGGTAGAGGTTCCTCGTTAATGTACCTATTTCAGAGATTGATTCCATAAATTTAATTTATGGGAAAAGGAAAATAAAACAGCCGACAAGTTTCAGAGAAATGTCCAGAGTATTAAGCTAACGATACTGCACTCATTCAATTGGAGGGACACTTTTCTGTGAACTTACTGTAGTCTTAGACAACGACCCAAAAAACGCGACGAAAGATGGAAAGAGAGAGGCGTAATGAGTGCTGAAATTGTGTTGAAGTTGATCTATTCATTTGTCTTACAACATACCTATCTAGGACTAGCAATCTACCAGTGACGGTACCCCTCTGGTTAGACCACGGGAAGTCCTCCGAATTTGGGAACTCATATGGCCAGCTTTGGGTCTCAACCTCCATCTAGAAATAAATACAAAGAAAATTAAGTTTCTATTGAACAATTCAAACATATGATTCTTATGCTGTTATGCATGTTTACCAAACTAAAAAATGTAGTTTTTCCAATGTAAGAGTCAGACCTGTTCTTTAGCATTGTCCCAAAGAGAACGTGTGTCATTCCCAGATGAAACAGAATTAAGATAGATGAAAACTGGTCCAAACACTTTCTTCCATGGCTCCCCTGATTTGAATTCGAGCGACAACTCCTCTCCTCCATAATGGGCACTTACAAACATCTGCGAATAGTATCATTCGTTGATGCACATTTCTCTTGAAGATCATCAAACAGGTCATGTTGTTGAAACAAAGAGAGCAATAACTAAAATATTGAAATTGGTGGTATTATATGTTACATACAGCAAGGGTGGTTGGATTAACATGGGAGGTAAGGTCCTGTTTGGTTGGTCCCCCAGTTCTGAACTCATTACTGGGACTGATTTGCCAGAAGCCCACAGGTGGGTCAAGGCATATAAACCCATGAACCCGATTATCTTTGTTCTCACAAGAGTACTGGTACTTGTCATCTACCTGTATATGTCAACCACGGGGCATAAATCAATATTGCCATATGGGAAGTGAGGTGATCACTAGGGAAAATAGGATCCATGAGAAAAAAAACATTTTCTTCAAGGAAAAGAGTAATAATCCATGACGAATGGAAAATATAATTTCAATGGGAGTCTGTTTGGTTCTGTTTTCATTTTGATTATTTGTTTTTAGGACGCTTGTCCAGTTCATGTCATTTCTATTTTTGTTCCTGAATAGTTTTGAAAATTCAAGATCTTTTGGTGTTTTCACACACACACACACACACGAGAAAAAGTGCCATAAAACAGTTTCGAAAGAGTAATCCAACTTTTCTGTTTTTCTTAAAGTGAAACAACAAGCGAAAACAATGCACAACAGTATATACCTCTCCTTTAAATTCTGGCTCAATGGGATCAACTAGTAGGACAGCTTCTTTGTAGGCCAGTGGTTCACCTCTACCAGGTAGCCGGTCATCTGGCAACGGCATGAATCTTTGCCTATTATCTGCTATTGCCATGTAGTGAAACCTGAAAGATTACAAAAGCACCACAATCACGCTATTTTTCAAAACGGTACTTTTTGTTCTAAAAAAACACGGTTCCATAATAACCTCGCACAAAAGTGTAGCTGCGCGGAGCAATTCATGAAAACAGTACTGTTTGTTTTTATAAGAACACGGTCCCATGTTAAATTTACACAAGTGTAGCTACACTGGGGAATTCATTATGGATGGGCCACACAACTGGAATGAATGCCGTGCTTCCAAACAACATCTTAACACTTTTCTTTACAAACAAACGTTTAAGATGTAGCATCAACTTCATAATGGAGGTTACTTGTCTATCTTGAGCATGAAAGCAATCCTTGTTTCATAGAGGATGAAAGGAGGCATGTCCTCTAAGTGTTCGCAAATGCCATAGGAATAGAATCCCGAGGAACCACGGAGCATTATGAACCTAGGGAAAGAAATCAACAATATCTTTATCATCATTATCATTATCACATCAAATCAACAAAAACATAAGTAAATTGGATGTGTTCTGAGTTCCAATAAACAACGATGTAAGTATAAATAATTTGATTCACAACTAAGTAAATAAACTACAGTAAACAATACAGAAGGACTAAATTGAAGAAATTACCTTTTGTCAATGTTTAAGGGGACGTGGTCACCCTGAAGCGAGGGGTCCCATGGCCTCATGAATGAGAGCTCTACTTGTTCTTCATTTGCTACTATAACTTTAAAGCTTGTTCCATTAAGCCTGCATAGCCATTGACCTTGGTTTTTAATACTAGTTTAGAAATGAAAATTCACCGTTGGGTTTCATAGCCGTTGGCATTTCATATGTACTTCCAGAAACATTCTAGGTACAGAATGCATATGAGAGAGGGAGAGAGATGAGAGGGGGACATACACATCAAATTTGCCTGCTGTTCCCAGGTTCCCTGGTTCACCCCAATTAAGGTCCCAGAACCTGCACAATTCTTCCCCAAAAAAGAAGGGTAAATTTCACTTTTATCCACTGACGACAAAGGAAAAGTTATTCGTCGTCCCTTAATCAAGTCCATGAACTTTCTATAGGGTTTACTTGGTCAAAATGACAACTGTGTTCATAATTATGGACCGCAAAGCCATTGCCAAGCCATTTTCCTAGGGAAAAAGATACTTCAGTATGGAAAATTGATCCATCTAGAGTGCACTTGGGCTGGCATTGTGTATGGCCTGCACATATATATGTGAGAGTACGCAGTACAACTTGTACTACATACTACTGTACTATAATTGTACTATTCTAATATTGTACTATTGTACTAGCATTTAAAATTTGGTTTTACAAACTGGCATGTTGCGACAGGAAGAAAATTTGAAGACTTCAAAATTTACCTTTCCTTTGCATTTACAAACTGGCATTTTGCATCCTATTAACATACCATCAACACTGAACCAGTTTGTAAGCCTTCAAAATTTGCTTCCCAAACCTTGTCTGCTAAAAATTTCAGCAAAATGTAATGGTCAACTTGGACCATCTCACTTCTTTTGCCTGGTTTTAGCTGCAGGCTTAGCATTTGTTGTGATTTTGTAAATTGCAATATGGTTCTAAGTTGGACAAGTGATGATGGTATCTATGGTTAAGACTTCTGATTTAAACATGTAATATATGCAGGGGGGTGGGTTTCCAGTTGTTTTCTGCATATGGAGCTTTTGTTTATATATCCGTTTTCTAAGAATGGTACAACTACTGATGAATTCTTTAAAAACCATATTTGTAATATCAACTTTTCTAGTTGATCTTTTATCTTTACTTTGTAAAACCGGACAGTGGGTAAAAAAATTGGAGGAACCCACTTTGGTTGCTTATCTGAGAAATTAGACATGGTATTCTTGTCTTATGTTGGCTGTGTTGAAATGGTTGCTATGAGGGCAAAGTGACAATTGAGCTTCATGTCTCACCATATCAAAGTGCATATAGTGGATATACATTCAAGACAAAGACAGGATATCCTCCCACATATATCTAATCCTATATCCATTGGATATCATCCCCACACATACCCTTCTACATATGCCACAAGATTTTATATCTCACCCTTTATGTCGGGACAAATAAACAGCCCCTTATAGTAAACAATAAACAAAAACATATTTACCAAACGTAAAACAAAAATGTTACCAAACAGGCCCTAAACGGGTTAAACATGCCCATTTCAAGTTACAGAATTTCAACCCAGACACTATTTGTTTGTTATTTGTGTACCTGGTTGTTTCATCTTTATACCCCATTTCTTTAACCTCATGTATATTTTGAATCGTTATAACTAAGCTTTTTCCTCGCACAGACAAATATTTTGTCTATATTGTGCACATAACTGACAATGAACATTACCCTCCGTTTAGATCCGGATTATTAAGCTCAAGCAAATTGTCAATTCCACTATATCTGATACCAATAACAGCCCCTCCCGGAACTGATAAGGTGAGTTGGAGTATGCCATTATCTACCACCACCTGCAACCAAAATCTCTCAGTTTTATTACTTCCACATTATTAACCAAAATAGATTTTCCACAGGCTATGTAAAAACCTGAGATACATTCATTAAAAAAAAATGCTTTAACCATACTATTTAGCAAGTATCTTCTCTTAGGCTTTGTTTGGATTCTGAATTTACGGGGAGATTTTTAAAGTGAAAATGAAGTAAAGGGTATTGTGTGGATTTTACTTTCCCTTGTCCCTTGTCATTTGTTTTTGTTTTTCCTTTTCAATTTCTTCCACAAACCCATGATCTTTTGTGGGTATCATGTATGAATTACTTCATTTAGTGTCAATATACCTTCTATTGTAATAAATCCCTCAGCCAATTCTTGACCAAAACACGACATAAGGAATATGCAAACTTTCCGGAAGTATTCTAATCCCTATTACATTAACTTTTACTAGTTTTTGTCGCATTTATACTCTAATGCTAGACACTAATATATAACCTATCAAATTCTCAATTCCAAAACAGGCGAAGATCTGAACAAGCTAATTCTCTCTCTCTCTCTCTCTCTCTATATATATATATATATATATATATACACACACACACACATATATATATATATGTAGATATAGATATATAGTTTTATCATAAGCTAATTGTTCATGCCATTATATTTATGGAAAATCTTAGTTGTTTAGTGAAGCACATAGAAAACGGAGACCTCAAAAAACAAATGAGGAGAAATCTCGAAAGGTTTATAATATGAATTACTTGGTCATCTTCAATATGTAACTGCAAATCTGCCATTGATGCAATTGCCCTGCTGATTGACTGGAACTTCTTCACCACATCAAAAATCTGAAACCCATTTCCTGAAATTATGTAGACACATGTCTATCAACTAGAAAACCCAAGACGATTTTTGGAGAAGGAAAATCACGTAATCATCATTTACATTTCTCTTCAATATGGAGAGGGAAGTGAACAAAGAGGCTTGAAGTCTAGTTAATGCTAGCAATGATGATTTTCTCTTCAATATGGAGGGGGAACAAAGAGGCTCGAAGGCTTGTTAACGCTGGCAATGATGATATGCAGCTTTTTGGAACAAACTAGTGAACAAATTTAAATACCTTTATGTGATGCTTTCTGGGTTGAAAAGTATGTGCAATGGAGCACTTAACAATTTTGGGTATCGAAATCAATTCGGAGCATGTGTGAATTGACTTTTCCTCTCTCTCTCTCTCTCCAGGCTATGCGTACACAATCCTTGTGTACATGGGTGACAGGGGAGGGAGGGGGAAAAACTGAAAACGTAGGAGGATGAAGTAGCGGGAGGTGCACTATTTGATGCTGGAAGTTTAAATCGGCGAATCAAATTTAATTAAAAAATTAAACTGAATCGTTCGTTTGATTCGGATTCGGTTCATTTTGATTTGATTTTTGTTAAAAAAATTCGATTCAATTTTGATTTTTTAAACTATAAATATCAAAATGGACCAAGCCAGAACAAAATATTACAATTTTAGTTTTATAATTGCATTTTTTATTGATTATATTTGCTTCGTCATATTTTTTGATAATTTTTATTTTTTAATTTCTTGTAATATATATATTTTTTACATTGAACTTAATTATTTAATAGTTCAAGTGATTACGTTAATTTTTTTTTTTTTAACATTTGATTTGATACAATAAAAACGAAAATTGAACCGAAATTAAAATGATTTTGTTCGATTTCAATTTAAAAAATTATAAATCAAATTTTTAAATTTGGTCCGAGTTTTTACTTCAAATTTAATCGGTTACACTCTTACAGGTATGGCAAGGGGATTGGATTATGGATTAAGAAACCTCTTTGTCATTTTGTATTGGCGTTTGGCTTACATTCGAAGCAGGTGGATGAAGTAGCGGAAGGTGCAAGCTTTTTGTTGTTCCTCCCCGTACATCTTCCGAACGTTTTGACGTGGACGCGACAAGTAGTGTCTTTTTCCGCTTGGAATGTTCTATAAAAAATTGCCCCGAGGAGTAATTACACTTGGGAACCAGACTAGAAACACATATATATATTGTGTACGTCGAGACAAAAATGTGTTTACAATCATCGAATATATATAGAACTCGAATAATTACAAATTTTTTTACATGTATTCTATAATTTTGGATACATTTGTATTTGAATGTGCACAGAACATCTGTACTCTTAACTTTTTTTTACATGCTTACCGTGTTTATTATGTGGAAATTTGAGATCTTATTGCCATTATCTTGATTTGTACCGATGAAAATTTTACTTCATAAGAAATTGAACAAAAAATTTCTCAAATTGGCCTATTGAAATCCAGGGGTCGGGATGGATGTGAGCAACTCCAGAGAAATCTTTATGTAATAGTCTTAATGATAAAAAAATGATATTGATTTAATAAAAATAGCTTTTTTTTTTGTCAATAATAGGCTCGTCGTAATTGAGTGAGAATGGATTTTTCAATCAACAACAAATAAATTTACGAAACATACACGAATACATAATTCTCAAGTAATTCAGAAGTTTGTGAGAATATCTCCAAAATAATCACCACGTATTTTTCGCTTGGAATGTGTTATCCACTTCTGAACACCGTTATTGGCTTAGGCTTCTTAACAAAAGAATCCGTCCTATTCGCATTGACATTGTTATTAGATTATTTTTTCCGTTTTTATTTGTAATTTTTTATTTTGCGTTAATTTGTATGACTTATTAATTCATCTCGGAAAAAGATTTTAAAGAAATAAAAGATTATGTCCGAAAATTAAATTTCAGAAAAGATAAAACTAATTTAAAAATATAATTTATTTTGTCTTATTTTTCGTTTGTAAGATTTTTTTTAATTATTGAACATATAATTTTATATATTTTAAAATTTTTTCACGAACCAATAACATACAGAAAAATTATGTATATATAATTAATAAATATAAAAATGAAATAAATAAAAAAATAAAATTACTCAGGATATCCTTTATATAAATAGCTGAGACAAAAAAAGTCAAGACTGAAGACCCCGATGCGCTCCAATGCTTTAATAGAGACGACGTCGTATGGTGTGGCGCAAGAAACGGCAGGCTGACGCCTCTTCCTTTCTTATCCCTTTCACAAACATAAACCCTGTACGCCGGGATGAGATTTGCTTTGAGCACTCACCGTTTTTTCTCGTTCCAAGCCCTTCCTCTTTCTCTCTCTATCTCTAAACCCTCTCTCCTTCCAACTTCCCGAGCATTCCGATTCCGGAATATCAAGCCAACTGTTCGTTTCAAAATCATAGGGTTTAGCCACCATCACCGGGTAATGTCGTCGACGACGATGGTGAACTCGACATCTCCGCCGTTGTCGGTTCAGGTGAAGGACAGGATTGATCTGACGGACAAGGAGAGGAAGATATTCGACCGTCTGCTCCAGGTTGTCTGCCATTTTAGTCTCCAGACTCAGCTCCGTGTCGCCGGAGGTTGGGTTCGAGATAAGGTCTGTACTATTTACGGCCTTTCTTTTTATTTACCCAGAAACAAAGGTTTTCTAGAGTGGAAAATCCTTTCGTTTTTGTTTCTATCATGACCGACGCGAACCGGATGCTTAGTTTAAAGCTATGTTTGGTGATCGTAAACGACGAAGGGAAGGAACAGGGAAAACTGATTCTTTCTCTTTTCTGCTTGAGTAAGTGTTTATTTTAAGAATCCTATGAATAATTGTAAGAAATCAAGGATGGAGGAAGGAGATATGGTATGTAAATCAATCTCGCTTTAAGTTCTTCATTATTTTCTAGTCATTTTAAACCAACAAAGAAATCAAGCGTGGAGTAATTGCCTCCTTACTCGCCATCCTAAGCATACAAGGAAATTGTATTTCCTAGTAACTGTCCTTCCAGTTCTAGTGCTGAATTAGTTAGCGAGAGAGAGAGAGAGAGAGAGAGAGAGCTTATGAAGTTATAGTGGGTTTTAGGGGTGCACATTGTCCGGATTGGTCCAATTCCATAGGAATTCGTGGACCAAATCATTGCTCACGGTTCCACGAAATTAAGGACCGTGTACTAACTAAAAGTCCTACGGACCAAGCCAAACCAATCCGCTCACCCCTAACTCGAACTTCACAAAATAGCTTTTGCTAACTATCGGTTTCACACTCTCACTTATTGTTTGGGGGAGAATAAGTGCACATAATTCGTAACTTTTAAAACCCTGTGACAAGTGTTAAAGAAATCCAATGAGATAAATTGAAAGATAAGTGCAAATAGTTGATCCACTTATAATAATTTTGCCTTTAACAGTGTAGCAACATTTGTGCGAATAACGGAAATAAAGACATAAAATCTAGATAATAAAGAAGAATGCAGGGAAATGCAATGTATTCCAAAAAAATCGATAGTTAACTATTGAAAAAACATGAATTTAGATAAGTAATGCTTATAAATATAGATATATGGATATGTGTGTTCATGTGCGTGTCTACGTATTCATATGCAATAGATATGAATGGTCCGGTTCGGTTAATCCACTTTTCCATTCCAAGAAACCATAGACCGAACTGTATACCACTTTCTCTATTTTTTAAAACCGAAACTGGACCATTAATCCATGGAACCGGACCAAAATGTGCGGGCTGGTTCGGTTTGGACGTTGCAGCCCGAGTAGTTTTTGTTTTGGAATTGTGGATAACCAGAAAGAGAAAATGAATTCTTAAATGTAGATATTTCCTAAAAGCAGAAAATTTATTTATTTTTATTGTCTCGAGGATTGTTTGGAAGTGATAAGGTAGATGTATGGCTTTCATACTCATTGTTTGTGATCTATGAGGTGTTGTGGTGATAATTCTTCTTGCTGCAGCTTCTGGGGAAAGAATGTTATGATATTGATATTGCAATAGACAACATGCTTGGTAAAGAATTTTGTGAGAAGGTTAACGAGTACTTGTCGAGCAAAGGAGAAGAAGCTCACGGAATTGGTGTCATCCAGAGGTATATATTTCTCTTCTATCGTTCTTTACTCGTCTCAATACCTTCGGAGTTGGGCCCTGATCTCTTAAATATTAAGCTTCTTAAAGTTATAATGTTGGAAATTCACACACACAGCAAAAGAAATTAAAGATCTTGTTGCTAATTATATCTGCTGAGTTTTGACACTGGTTTTAACGGCCCCTGGCTTGTTTACTTTTTTATTTTGTGTGTGGTTTGGGAGACAAAATTTATTTTATAGGAAAGATCCGTGAACAATATGTACAGTCCGTTTCATATTGGAGTGAGAGAAAAGGAGAATGAGAAAGATTACTCAAGAGTCAAGACACAGCTTTGAGGGTTCTGTTGTTTTTCTTTTGTGTAGAAAGGCCTTTATATTGAATTTCCCATAGCATTGTTTAGTTTTTTGATTAGATGCATGATGAAATGCTGTGAGGATTCTGAGACTTTTATTTCTTAACCTGTTAAGGCTTCCTTGTGACTAGTAGCGTGTTGAATTCATGTACTCAGTGGCATGTATAATATCTTTCTATGAGGTTCAGGGTTGAAAAGAGCAATAACAGATGCAATTTTCAAGTATTGTGGGTCATAGTGCGATGTCTTGTAGTTAATAGAATACATTTTGAATTTTGTGTCGTGTATAAATCAAGAAAGCTAGGCTTTTAATTCCTGCTAGAGGACTTATGTCAAGGTACATAAAACTTAAACTGAGGAGGGATGGTCTGTGATGTGATATTAGTTCAGTTGGACAAAATAGAAGAAGGATTATCATTTTATCCAAATTTGAAATATGGATGAAGTCTGCGTAAAACTTGATGGGCAGGAGATAAGGAGTAGTAGTTATATTATGGGTTTCATGCCAAAGTTGGTAAATAGATAGATGAAAGCCAATGCGAACATTGGTTGAGGTTATATGAAGGGACAAGAATGCCTCAAACTTCTGTTAGCCTATTAGGAATGAGTGTCCTATCGATATGGGAAGGGTAAGGCGTGGGATATCTGTCACGACCCGAAACCGTCCCTATGGCTTAATCATAACAAAGTGCCAGTGAATTCATCACTTAGGCCACAATATAGCATTAAACAATCGATAAGCAAATGACCAACAAGGGACTCACAGAGTTATGCAGCGGAACTCAAGCCTGTATTAACATTCAAAAACTATAACAAGTCTATACAACAAGATCTCAACTTAAAGTCCATCCCAGAGCTGTGCTTAATTTACAAGTTTTACAGCTAAATACAAATATTTACAAGTCAAAAGAGTGGATATATACAACATCATGTCTACATCCTATCTACAACATCTTCACAAGCCATGGCTCCACATAGATTATGTTACGGCACCCTACTCTTCGCTACCTGAAAGGTGGAGAAAAACATTTACATAAGCTAAAGCTCGTATGAGTGATTATTACACAAGCCACACGCTTTCCATGGACTATATAAAAAAAAACTGTCTTTAAAGTAATCCAATTCAAACTTTACATATTCCAAAGGAATTCACAATTCACAATATAATTTATAATGCACATCCCACTCAATATTCACAATGCTTCACCAGGCGTCCCTGGTGCGGATAAGCTAGACGTCTATCGCATTATCCCACAGCATACACAAACACATCTTACTAGCCTTTTAGCACTGTCCCCTAGTAAGCTAGGACGTAAGGGATGCCATTACTAGATAATAAAAGAGTCCACCTTCCATTTAAAGTCCATGAAGTTCATAATATTAAGAAAATCATGTATCAAAACATAGCTTTCAAGTTTGGTAGCAAAACACGTCAAAAACCGTATAGTTTGGGTAATAATCACTCACCTTGGTCCACGTGTCCACTCGAACTTCCTAGAGTAAACAAGTAATGTAAACACACATTAGGTACCATTCAAGGAGTAACAAACTCTAAATAAACTTCTTAAATGATCTAAGTATCCACGATAACTTTTTGAGGTCCAACGATAAAATTAAGCTGATACTTAAGGGTCTAAAAATGATGCAACCTGTCAACTCTTTGATACAAAATCCACACCAACTCTAAATACACATCATAAGCTTCGAATCGATAGTTCATAGGTCAAAAACGGAGTTCGGGCAAGACTTGTACACCTATTTAAAGAAAGAAGGACAAACAAAATTGCAGAAACTGTATGTGTCTGAACTTTAACTCAAAACCTGCTTTTGTACAGTCAAATTTAAGGTACAAATCTTATATGGATAGAAAGATAAACGAGTCTAGTTTCAGAAAAATCAAACGGTGTGCAATTTCGATACCCGTAACAAAAGTTATGACTGTTCTACCAAGATAGGTTACTGCTGCCTGCAGAAATCCGAATTGACAGCAACAACTTCACGAATTTCTACAGAGCTCAATACATGGAATCAAGGTACGAAATTTTAACCCAACAAAGAAAACCCATAGAAGAATTCTCAGTAAAATTTTCAGAAAATTATGAGTTGTGAAACCCAGTCAATAAAATCCTCAAAAATCACTTAGAAACAAGACCCAAAATCTGCAGATTTACAAGAGATGCAAGAATTGAGTTGATTCATCAAAAATCCACCAAGAACTCTTTCAAAACTCCACAATCAAGGGTTTCTATGGTGTCTAATCATAAACCCAGCAACAAAACATGAATTGAACATGAAGATTATTGAAATCAAGTAGAAGAAAGCATGTAATTACCAAGTTATGCTCCAATCTTAGGAAACCCAGAATTTCTCTTGATTTTTTTTTCCTTCTCTTCTTCTTCTTCTTAGCCGAACTCTCTCTCTCTCTCTCTCTCTCTCTCTCTAGCGGTGTTTCTGAGAATAGAAGAACGTAGAATGAATTTCCCCTGGTGTCTTATTAGAGTCCTAAGGAAAATGATCTAGTGTGGTCATGTCCTCTCCTCTATTGTGTACCCAACTTCCATGTGTCTCATATTACTCCAACTAAGCACAACCCAAGACATATATAAAATCACACAATTTAACTAGACTAGTTAATCTAATAATCTACGGGGTTAACTAAAATTCGACACTTAATTAAGTTATAAATGCAATTAAAATTCACGGGTATTACAATATCAGTTTGACAATTGTACCAACTTAGACGGTTAGATTTTTTTGTGATGTTTGGAGGAAAAAAAGCTCATATTAGGGGAAAAGGAAACATCTATAGCCTTTCACATGAATGGGAAAAAGATATATGATAGTTTCCTTAATTCTTTTTGAATTGAAGTACATTTCAAAAAAATGGCATTATATTATTCTACAATACTCCAGCATATAAAATACAAGTAAGTGTTTAGGATGTGTCCTTTGCCCATAACCACCCTTCGAACATATATGCCAATATCGTATGATCAAGATTTGGGAAGGTCTAACGACGAGCACCCTCACCGCCGGAGTCCATGCAACATAGCTCAAATTGAGGCATTAAATGAATCTTTGTATCTAAAGTAAAAGTCTATTCCGTATAAACCAAGTCATAGGGTGTGCAAAGTCATATGGTGTGCAAAGATCTGCCTAACCCGTATAAACCGATTCAACCGACTGACCTGTCGATATGCGGTCTGTTTTGCTCATCATTCCGGTTGAAAGCGGGTCTCCCGGTCACAAAAACTTGTGTTCGGTTGGGGCATCAGATTCTATTGGACTTGGTCAATTGTTCGAGTAACCGTATATAATTTCATCATTTTGTACGCATGTTCAGTCAACTCCTCGGTCTCTCAAGTCTTTTAAATTTCAAATTAATGCATTGTCCAACACTGCACACTGCCCGACAAATCAATTTTCTCTCTCTCTTCATTACCAGATTTTCTTGTCTCCCCTTTCACTCTTTCCAGTTTCCCCCATATCCCAACCTTCTCTCTCTTTCCTCGCACAAGCATTTTAGACATGAAATATCCTCTTTATCCTCTCTCTACCTCATGAAGCCGGTCATAGGTACGACATCGAGCAACAACATAAACCCTTGTATGCACTGCCACACCCCTCCCCTCATTGCGTACCCAGGAAGTTTTTTTTTATATCAATCTATCCAGAAACCCTAGATTTGTACTTTTTTTAACCAATTCAAAATCGGGCGAGTCATTCTTCAATCCGAACAAATCAGTTCGAGTGACGGGTGGGCTTCAAACCCGATCCAACCCGTACACCCCTAGCAGGACACACTGAATGTTAACAACAACATTGATTACATGGCTTCTTTTTTGGGCTTGGGGGCACTGTCTTCAAGGTGTTTCCTTTTTCTTGCTCCTTAAGTCAGTACAGTTGTATATATTTTGTATTTTATCATGACTTTTATGTTTTCCTTTTCATTTCCTCTTTTTGTGGTTCTCTTGTCCCCTTTGGTCCCTTGTCCTTTTTTGTAACATGTTACTTTCTATCTATTTGTTACTGACAATGAACGTACCTACTTGCGTGAAGTTCTCAAGAAAAGTGAAATATAAATTGTTCATTGAGGTTAATGTTCCTATTACTAGGAGAAGGGGTGAGAACTTTGCGATTAACATCAATTGGCCAATTCCATTGACCAGGAGAATGACAAGAAGGTGCATTTGGGACAGTGCCCCGGACTAGAGCACCTTCTCCCAAACCTAGACCATCTATCCATTTATCAGAACTCAATAGATAGAAGAAACTCATTCACAAACAAGAGAGTGATGATAATATCACTTTCGTTCCCTTTCAACCAGAGTTGAAGTGAGACATTGGAGGAGATCACAATAATCAAACCATTTGAGATCAAGGGGTAGGTAATGAATCTTCTACCTATGAACTTGTTTATTTGTGCTTGACCTTCGTTCCAAGGGATGGTCTGTGGGGAAGATAGTTACTAGCCAAATCGGTGTTAGTTTTATCATGGTCAGGCAGCTTAAAGTTATGGTCAGGCAGCTTAAAGTTAAGGTCTATTGTGGAGGCTATGAGTATAGGGACAAATGTGGAGGTTGAAACCAAAAACTGGCTTCTTTCCTGTAGGAAAGAATATAGGAGCTTCTAAAGCTGAATGGGTATCGTAAAACGTTTATCAGTTTGTTTCGGGTATTTTAATGGATATTATTGGCTTATGCATCTTTTGAGTTGTTATATTGTTAATTACATACAGTTCTAGCTTATTCGTTTACTACCTGTTACTGATACCATGAACTTAAATATTTATTTTTAGTCTTGCATTATGCCTTGATTTTATCCTATTGGTTTGGTAGCCAATGCATTGGATTTGTACCATAGCAAGGCCGCTCGGAGTTGAGGTTTATTGTGGAGGCTATAAGCATGAAGACAAATGTGGAGGCTGGAACCACAAACATTGGTCGTTCATGTAGGAGAGAATATAGAAGCTTCTAAATACTGAAGTTGTATTGTAGAAAGTTATCAAGTTGTTCAGGGCATTAGGCTGGATATCATTGCTTCTACAATTTTGGAGTTGTTATTTTTTGTTGATTACAGACTATTGAAGTTTTTTCATTTACAACGTGGTACTGAATCACTGATGCCATGAACTTAAATATGATTCCTCTATGTTCAATCATGCATTCATATCTAGCTTTTATCCCATTCACTTGTAATTTTCAGCAATCCAGATCAGTCTAAACACTTGGAAACAGCAAGGATGCGCCTGTTTGACGTATGGATTGATTTTGTCAACTTGCGATCTGAGGACTACAGTGAGAATAGCCGCATTCCTACCATGGTACTCAGTTTTCTCGCTAATATATTGTATGTAGTTTTGCCCTTGTTATTTGCATGTACTTTGCATACAGTGTGCTGAACTTCGTATCATGAAGCAAGTTGCTCATTAGCATGGTACGGTGTTCTTGCAAAGTTTTGAAAGTTGACTTGAGGGCAATACGTGTCATACATTGGCAGCCATCTGAGAGTTGACATAAATGTATAAATAGGCGATTTCAATGAAATGGGGAAATACTGTTTTAGAAATTTGGGATTGTAGCTAGAGGGCAATACGTGTCATACATTGGCAGCCATCTGAGAGTTGACATAAATGTATAAATAGGCGATTTCAATGAAATGGGGAAATACTGTTTTAGAAATTTGGGATTGTAGCTAGTCGACAGTAGTAATTGAAATAGCTAGTAGGCTGGTATAAATGAGGAACTTATTGCTGACGAGTCTTTCGCTCGAGTATCGAGAGAAGGGTCTTTTTGCTGGTTGATTTGCGACATCATTTGAGTTGTGATTCCCTGGGTTTGTATTGTCCAAATACGATGGCCCAAGGGTCGTTGGTTATTGGATTGGCATTATTTCATATATGCAATGTTGTAACTAGTCATGTCTACCTCTTTGTTGAGATTTTTTATGTAGTATCTCCTGTGAAGACTTGCGTAAAATTCTCAAGATGGATTTGAGAATTATTTTCTTAGCCTGATTTGGGTGACTCCCACCACTCTAATTTAACAAGGTTGAAAGTATCTGATTTGATCGTCATTCCTGTTGAGTTTGCTTTGTTGGTCTGAAACTTTATTGAAGTTCGAAGGGTTTGATTGCTTGACTGCTCGTGGATGGTATTTTTATTTTGGATGAAGTACAGGAAATTTTTACCCTTTTGCTTCTACCAAGAGAGTTAGTCCAAACAATTGTACTTCAATGGCTTTTGTTTTGAATTTCCAGCAAACTACTCTGGGGAGGGAAGTCATTTAGTTGGAGAAGAGTTGGTGCAACACGTGAGAACTCTCGACATTGTATGCTATTTATTCTATAGCTCATCAATTAAGAATTTGGGCTAGTCTACTTCAAACCCAGCTTATGTTGGTATAGGGAATTCCACGTTAACCTTTTATATCAATGTGCATTTTGCTGTTGTATATCTGAAATGAGCGTAATTGCTATGGTTTTGACTCTTGAGAAACAATTTTGGAGGTTGTCTTGGGGTGGGGGGCTGCCCCTCTCCATGCAATCTGCTGTGAAAAGGTACTTAGCTCCTTTGCAGTTATTTTTTTTTGTTCTTTGTTTTCCCTTGTTGTCTCGTTCCCTCTTTACTTCTATACTTCAATCAAGCCAAAAAAAAAAAAAGAAAAGAAAAAAGAAAGAAAGAAAATCATAATGGTTTGGTTTGCAGTACCTTTGCCTTGTATATCTATATGCACATTCATCCTTGCTAGCTAAAAGCCTAGTTGAAAGTGAAGGTGTTTGAGCTTATTAATTTTAAACAGAGTGCCCGCGCGATAGATCATTGATTAAGATCCAATATCAACAGTAATGTGCTCTCCATTACAATCTGCAATTTTGCTCTGGAGTATATTTTGTGAAAGTGAACGTCTGTTTTTGGATGTCTGCCTAATCCTCACAGTAGACAAGGCCTAGTTATTGGATCAGGCAACAATGAAATTACTAGAGGGCATGATTCAGAAGGAAGTCTTTTGATAATTCAAGTAGAGATGTAATTCTAGGGAAAATACGGCTGCAGAATTTCAAACTCCATAATTTGATAAGAAACAAGCAAGTCATTAATAAAAGAAAAAACTGCAAAAGATGCAAAGGAGGGTTGAAATCCTTCAGGAAGAGCAAAAAAGAAAAGAAAAGAAAAGACTGAATTCAAATGACACAGCTCTCATACCCTATAACGAAAATAAAGGTACTCCTTTAGAAAAGCTGATGATACTGGAAGGCAAAAGGAAGTCAAGTACCGAAATCTTTTTGGGCTATATTACTCCCAAAAATTGGACAGATAACACTCTACTTAGAACCTAAGTTCTCATCTTAATATAAAAAATCCCCCTGATCTAAAACTTCTGCACACAAGCAGCTGTTATCATCCATCTCACCCATTTTAGCCGAAAGAATGTCCACAGTAACTAAGAGAGAATTTCTCTCCATTCCCTTTTGGGCGACACCTCTTGGGATGTAATAACAATTAGGTCCTCCAAATTTGAATCATGTCATTATTGTGGAGTTTCTTGTGAGCCCTAATCAATGCAAATACTTTTAGTTTAAGGGGCACATTTGTGCTTCAAACAGACATTTATTTGGATCATCAATAATCTTATCAAAGAGGGATTTACAAGAGAAAAGCCGGGATAATGAAGGGACTGAGCAATGAGATGTTTTTTAAAGTGACGTTTAGTAAAATAAACTTGATCAGTCACGTTTAAGTTTAATTCCCAAGGCACAGGAAATTGTAATAAGAAAGTATAAAAGCTGCGGAAGTGTCATGAAATCAAGAAAGATGACACAATTGACGAAATATATGATCAAATGTGTTCTCACCGTTGAATAGCTCCATATGCATCATTGGGCCCATTCCTAACAGTTTAAGCTTTTGGGACAATTGATGTTCTGACATGGTATCAGAGCTCTGGTTTCTAGGAAGTTATGGGTTCAGGTGTCTCCATGTGCATTTGTCTCCTATTTGCATTATGCTTCTTTCCTTACATTCTATTTCACTTTATGTCTGGATGTTTGCATCTCCACGTGCAAGATGGGGTGGCGGGTGAGCGAGGGTGCTGGATAGCTTGAGAAACATTCTTACTTGATTCCATTTCCTAACAACTACAGCTTTTGGGACAATTCTAACCCTCACCCCTCCAACGACACACCTTGAGAGAGAAAATTTCATAGAGATCAAAATTTCCCTATATTAACCACTTGAGATCAGATCGGCTGGCTCATATATGAACTTAAGAGCTGTTTGAATTCATAGGCCCATTTTCATGTTGGATGTGTACGTCTCTGCTACAATGCAAACTGACTAACATTACTGTTATAATGAAAACTTTAACACTGTTGAAAGTGCCGTTTTTAAATTCTATATATAACTTTTTTCCTGTGATTGTAATCGATATCGTTGGAAATATGTTACTTGTCTTGTCTCAAGGTGTTTGTTATCAATATTAACGTTTGTCACGATTATTTTGTCATGCTTACTGGGATGAACAGCAAGTGCACGATGATTTCAAATATAATCCTTTATATTCTTGTATGACAGAGATTCGGTACCGCAGAAGAGGATGCATACCGAAGGGATTTAACGATTAATAGGTACTTTGGTCTTGATTTGTTAAAGTTGCTGTAGATTATGCCACGCTATAACAACAAATGGGAGCTATCTAGTGTACAAAACAGAATTGATTGCGGGAAGTTAACATTCTCTCTTTCTGTTCTTCTACAGTAGGCACCCACCTAGTCATTTTTTTTATTGAGTATGAATCTCCTGCTATTTTGGACACAAGTTATTTGGCAAAGCTTATCAAATGCTTTCTGTAGACTCAGTTTTTGTTCTCACAAAAATCTGTTCTCTACTTCCAGCTTATTCTACAATATTAATACGAGCTCTGTTGAAGATTTTACTAGGAGAGGTTTGTTTAAGTCTCTATTTTTTTCTTCATACTTGGTTATAACTGAACCGGTTTCAATGGTTTTCTTTTTCTTTTTCGTTGTATCTGATGTTTTAATCTTTCGATTTACTGTTTCCAGGGATTGCAGATCTCAAATCTGGGAAAATAGTTACCCCTTTACCTCCGAAAGAGACATTTTTGGATGATCCCTTACGAGTTCTACGAGCTATACGTTTTGGTATTGCAGTTTTTCTCTTTTCGTATGTAATGTTTGCTTTTAAAACTTTAAACTAGTTTACCTCATACCTGTGTGGCGATTATAATCTTATATTGTGCTTCTCTACGTGTTTATTTCTTTTTCCTTCTTGTTTTGGATGGGGAGGGTGGGTGGATATTCTGAGTTTTCTCTAATGACCCCATTCACTGTAAGTGAATAGGAAGGCCTTTCATTGGCCTTGTTGATGGCTCGATTTTGATTGCTACGGACTTTATTTCGAAGTGGAAGCGATAGGACATGGGGGACTCAAGTTGAATTCACTGAAGACCACCGTGCTTGTGAGTTGGTGCAGTTGGATGGAGATTAATTTTTGATCCTTTAAAGATGGGGTGAACCTTTTCACGCTAATAAAGGTTGCTTTTTCTTTAGTTGGGTGCCAGGTTTATACTGTTCCCATGGAAGTATATGTGGATATCCCCCTTTGGTGTCTCTTGTTATGATACTTCACCTGTAGATACAAGGAAATAAAACCGGATTCAATGTTTTTGGATTAATCCAAGATCGTAGATTGTAGTGTTGTTGTAGCCTTTTTGTATCTCTTTTCTCATTACATTCAGTGATCATACTCAAAATGAGACCTTTATGTTCAGTTGTTGCACCGTTTCAGTTGAAAGATGGTGGTGTATTTGTCAGAGGTTTCAAAACTTCAACCTGAGATGGACTCGATCTACACATATCAAGGCCAAAAGAGTACGGAAATAAAAATTTTAAGAGTATGGGTATGAATCCATCAGCTAAAAAGCAAGCCTTAGCCCGTAGGTGCAGTAGACTAAGGCTAATAAAACACTGGATTTTAAATTTTAATGCATAAAAACTCTCCTCAAAAGAAAGATTACAACTGATGGTGCCAAAAACTGGATAGCGACTTCCAAAGCTCCTCTTGAGGTTCCTGCACTCGAGTGTAAAGACTGGGGGTGTTTTCCAGCCAAGGAACCTCTGATGATCAAGGTAGATCACTGATATAGAAGAGTAAGGGTTTGGAAGTGTTTAGACAATGACCAGAGAACGTGCATGGTCATGCCTTTTACGCCAAGGAGCCTCCGCGTTTGTGTCACAATCCCAGTTGGTCATGCCTTCTACGCCACACGGTCAGGATGGATGTTACCATTTTCTTAGTTGGGGAGGTTTCAGATATCCTTCCTCTTATTTTCAAAAGACACTTGCTTCTCCGGATTTCCTCTTTTTTGCGCCATTGTGAAGGGGGCTGATACAAGATAATCCAAAGAAAATACGGTGTGGGTACTGGGTACAGCTAGGATATGTCCATTAATGTTACATTTTGATATTTTCGAATGCGTTTCATCCAGTAATTAGTAAACAAAATTAAAAAAGAGAATAGTAAGACTTTTAATTTACTAAGGATCTAGTTTCTAGTGTCATTCCATTAGAAAACCTGTCGACCAAAGCCAGATTCTAAAAGCATGCTAACTGCTAAATATATGAAAAAGTTTCATCAAGCTAACTTTATCTGTATGAGAGAAATCACTAGTCAGATGGGGATATGTCGTGGATATATACAGGGTATCTCTGGACTACGACAAGAACTACGGAAAAAAATTGGGAGTCGTTTCGCGTACTCAGGAGAGCAATACCGACCCACCTACCCGGTATGGGTGCAATTTGGTTTTAGAAGAACCAATGCGGGCCATGCTTCATGGGTGGAGAGCAACAACAATGAGACAAATGAAGAAAAATGATGTCATTTGTGTCCTAAATTTAATCTAGCTGTGACACAGGGCTGACAAGTTAATAGAACATCTCTGGATTGGATGGTCCTGTATTTTTTTTTTGCTTTTCGCGCTTATTAATCCATTCTCATATACTTCGATAAATTTTTATTAATACTCATATATGTTGATATCGTCAAGTACAATTACATAAAACCTATGTTTTTCCGTGATTGCGTAGAATAATATTTACCAAACACTAGATTCAGAACCTTAACAGCCGAAACATTTTTGGGCTCCTTGTTCTTCATGTAGGTGCAATTTTGCAACATTGCTCTACTTTGTGTAGGGTACCCCCTTCCCCCTTCTTTTCTGACAAGTATTTAGCTTATTCCCTGATATGTACCTGATTTGGTCATTTAGGTGCAAGGTTTGGATTTACACTAGATGTTGAGCTAAAAAAGGCTGCTTCTGATGATGATGTCAAAGCTGCTCTTGCAGATAAAATTAGCAGAGAACGTGTTGGTCACGAAGTATGTTTTCGTTATCGCTTGTTTTACATAAAATCGTTCTACCCACGGGATCATTTTGCATTCTTGGACAAAAAATCTTATTTTCTCACCTGTATTTAGCTGTAGTATGTTCACTGCTGTTTTTATTGTTGTTCTACAGATTGATCTCATGGTGTCCGGGAGTCAACCCGTTAAGGCGATATCCTACATTTTGGATTTGTTGTTGTTTTGGGTTGTCTTCAGTCTTCCACCTGAGGTTGACCCTCCAACCCTGCAGGGATGTCAATCACCTGATAAGTTAGTATACGACTTAATACATTACTTGTTATGATTCATTTCAGTAATTTTAGTTCAATGGAAATAAATTTCATTTCAGGAGAGAAATAGGAGATAATGTACTATTTTTAAACTTCACAGATCGCGATAATCAACCATGAAAAAAATATGCATTCCGGATGTCAAGCCATGTAGTTCCGCACCATCTTATGAATGCTTGTTTTCCTTTTCCTATGTGTTTGGGCTGCTTTAAATAATTTGTGTTTCTGCATTTATTAGGAAAACTGTGTCACTGGATTTTTTTTTCATTTTGAATTGAGAAGTGTGAATGTAAATGCCATGGGAAAGCTATGCGGCCGCCTGCCAGAGGGCATTCTGCATGTTGACCTAGGGAGATGTGCATTATCATATGACATGTGTTTTCCGGTTCTGTTTTTGTACTGCATCTGTTTAGTTTATATTCCTTCATTCCTGTGTTGCATGAACTATTCAGATTTGGTTTAGTACCCCTTTTTTTATGTCGATACTATATGAATGGGTGCGGGGTGGAGAATCCGGATGGGATAGGATGGTGAACTCAAAGATGCATAAACGAGTGGAGAATCCGATTGTGTTACAGTTTGTGAAAAGGTCCATAGAATATTGTCAATGTGAAGTTTATGAAATTTTGGCGCTAAACTGACTTCTATTTGTTGGGGGCCTCGGTGATAGATTCACGTGGACAAAATTTTAACTCAAATCAGTTTAGCGATAAGGTTTTTTAAATGCTAAAAGTCCAACTCAATTAAAAAGCAGATAGAAACCCAAGATTGCCATCACTATGTGCTACACCCTCATCCACCACTACCTCGTCTGGCCACCACCTCCAGCTGCAGCCACCCTCTCCGGTAGCTGGCTAGCACCTTCAACGCTGGTCACCGGCAGCCATTTCCAGTGCCGGTCGGTGATAAGTGCTGATGACTATTTTCCGGCGATGTTTTTGGCAACAATTTCCGGCGTCAAAAAATTTCGCGATAGTTGAAAATTCTTTTTTGGCAATCGCACCGAAAAGATGAATCTCACTGTTAACTATGCCGGTAACAGTTCTCTCTTAAGTGATTTCATGTTGATTTTAGCTTAACAGTGGAACACATCTTTGTTAGTGGTTGTTGAAAACAAACCTAACAATAAATTTCTCAGTTTGCTACAGTTGAACTGCAAAAATTACCTTTGCACATGGTGGCCAAAATAGCAATAGAAAACACAACCAAAAATACGAATTGGCAGCAAAAAGAAAACACACCCAAAAAGAAAGAAAGCTTTTTATCTCTTTTAGTATATATGTACTTATATACCACCTGAGAAAGCAGAAAAAGAAAGATCTAGTCACTCAGGGATGTAGATCTACAAGAACAAGAAGAATGGTATCCTAGAGAGAGGGACAGAAACAACATCGGATCGAGGAGGTTGTACAAGCTCCGGCGAGATACTAGAGTTGTCCCCATGACATCTCGAAATAAATTGCCGACGAATAAGCCATAGTTGCGAAGTCTAGAGGAATGAAGGTCTCAAAGGCGTAGATCTAGATGGAGGCGACAAAGGTCTCATTGGAGCTGACTCGGATGTGTGCGGTGGCTGCCAAGGAATGGAAGAGGAGAGAAAAGAGAGAGAACAAGAGATCTAGATCCAGGAAATATTTTAAGGAGCAAGAAGAGAGAGAACCTAGCTAGAGGGGGAGACTAGAGATAGGCGTGGGCTTTTTCTATCTCTCCATACATGAAGCCATTTGTGTTAAGTTTGTCATAAAATACCTCTTTTACAAATTAGAGGACTTTTAACTATTAGATCTTTAAAAACAATGAATCATGCTCATTATAGAAGACCATGATGTACTAATCACAGCATGCATACTCCCCCATGGACTTCTCACCAGATTTCTATGTTTTAATGATGTGATTTCTGGTCAGTGAAAGTGTCCAAATTCGTTGATATTTTTTCTTTATTTTGTATTTGTGCCACATTTGTTTAGTTTATATTGCTGCATTCCTATGTTACATGAACTCTTTAGGTTTGGTGAAGTACTGTCTCGTGTGTCGACACTACATGACACCGGTGCTGAGCAGAGAATCTGGACGTGATAGGATGGTGTAACTCGAAAGATACATGAATAAATGAATAGTTGTACCATAGTTTATCGAAGGGTCACTAGAATATTAAGTCCGTATGAATGAACAACATTTTGAAACTAAAATATGAAGATTTCTAATTTCAATGATTGCGATTTCTGGTTGGTGAAAGTACCAATTTTCTGGGACTATCCTAGCACAAATTGTTTTCTTAATGTTCCAACAATGACTCCTCGGGAAGTGCGTGTCAAGAGAGAGTGGGTCCCCCCCTCTCTCACATTTGTACACCGTTTGTACAAATGGTTTGTACCCATAGCATTGCTCATAGTTGTACTTTTCATTTGTAGCTAGTAATCTGTACTTGTGTCTAATTTAATGATTGCAATGGCACATGTTACATCTGTCCAAGATCATATTCTACGCCGCTTGTGATGCAGTTGCAACTTTTGTTCTATTTAAATACCCTCTACTTCCCCTCGCCAATTAAATTTGAAAACATATATGTTACACCTTCAAGCAATTTGTAGATTTAGATAAGCTTCTATTCTCTTCTCCTCGTCCTCTGCCTACGTTTGTTGATGTTTGCTTCTGTTATTGACCAATGTTGCATCAACCATTTTCAGGATCTGTGTCACATATATGGATGCTGCCTGGAACGTTATGCAATTAATTGGACTCTCTACCTTCAATGTGAGTAGTGCAACATATATATCTGCTCTCCTATATTTTCAGTTTCTATAAAATTTTTGCAGAGAGGACAGGTAAATATCACTAGTGTAGGCTCCAATAAATGTGTATCCTTTTACAATAGTATCACGTCGGCTAGTACGGGGTTGTGTGAACAGACAAACACCTATTATTTATGCATGAACTATAATATGAATTATTACAAATGATATTGAAGTGTGTACTGTTTTTGTGTGAATGATCCGATATGGGTTATATACGGATTACATACATACACGTGCACGAGTAAGCTTGTAAATTTCTTATCATGCTATTTGAACTTTACAAAGAGGCTTTAACTGCTTAACCTAAGGTTGACAAGTCACGTGACGAAGCTTGACCTTTGGTAGATCAATGGCTGTTAGGCTCTCATTTTGGTTTGTCACCTAAATCACGTGATTTCAAAAGGGGGATTACTATTGTTTCCTGTGTTGTTCCTGCACTTAAATTCTAATAGATTTGACAAAAGCATCTTACTTTGCC
This sequence comes from Arctostaphylos glauca, assembly GCA_019985065.2. Taxonomy (NCBI): domain Eukaryota; kingdom Viridiplantae; phylum Streptophyta; class Magnoliopsida; order Ericales; family Ericaceae; genus Arctostaphylos; species Arctostaphylos glauca. Next base: position 29,658,843 of record JAHSPW020000009.1, on the reverse strand, counting down.
CATTCTAAATTATTTCTTTCTTTCCAAAAGCCAAAAGGCTTCTTATTTTTTTGCTTTTAGTGAGGAAAGAAGCTTTTAAAACATCACGTCTGTTCTTGAGAGGAAATCGGAGAATTTTCACTGAAGAGTTGATTTGTTATATAGAGAACCTAACTAACATACATTGTTTGGTTTACACTTTTTTCTGTTTTTTGGGAAGCCTAATTTCGGTTCAAGTAATTGAGAATGTTGATTCTCTTCGAAGCTACGCGGTTGGTCTGCCCAAATAAACCATGACAAGTGAACCTCGAAATTAAGCTAGACATTGTGGTGCGTTATTTGACATCTGGTTTATGATGTTAGGAGGGAAGCAAATGCAAAGTTAATACGCTGCATTCGACAAAATGCAGGCACAAGAACATTAGGCTACTTAGTTATGCGTTGAACTGGGACCCCATATTTGGAATAAATCTTTTTGCCATGCTTCCATTGAAATACTCAATTAAGTTTTTGAGTTTGCTTAATGGTATTCATAGTCAAGTCTGATCCAGCCACGCTTTCGCTAGTCACATTCTTATGTGCCTTAGCCCTATGTGGTGTTCTGGCCTTTTGGGTTATCCTTTATAGGTGACACTTGGAGTTTGGAAAATGAGATTTCACCTTGTGTCACTCCTTCGCACCAGATAGAGCCATCCTTCCTGAGGCTAGCCTGCATAGTACCTTACTCTCAAGCCAAGTAACTTGGGACAATTTTTCCAGGGAGCTCCAGGCACCCTCAGTGCTTCACCCGCTTAGTTTAGTGAACTCTCAATCCTCGCTTGTTCTTTACCACACAATATAATTAAACTAGGTACCTTGATGATCTCGCGGACAGTTCTCCACTCCAGCATACACCTTTCATGTATAGTTGAAGCTCTAATGCCCTTTTGATTCCCTATGCCAGCCTAGAGATCCTCAGGTTGCGATGCCTGTTGTATAACACCCCAAGCAGAACTGTGACCGTTGTGCAACATCGCTTTTTGGTGGTTAGATTTGAGAGTTCGTCAAGGTACTCATTTACTTCCAATAAGGAACCTAAACAGTGTACTAGTTTTAGAGAGAGAATTCCCAGTGCTAACATTTTCCAGATCACTTCGTTCTTCTCCATGCTTGAGAGCATCTAGGTGCGTCAGTGCCCTAAGAGAATTTCTATACCACTACTAGTTATGCCCCGTCTGCCTATGAATTTGTGGGTCACGCAAAGGGGGGCCACTTGTGTCCTGTCCTTTGTACTTGCGTGCTGGCCCCTGGGGAGCTGACCTCCAGGTCCAGCTCCCTCTGTATGCAGCAAGCCTCCATCTCATTTGTCTTTTGTCTCCATCTCTGTGTGTGAGTGTGTGTGAGTCTGCCCAACTCTCAACCATATGTGCATCAGTCCAGTGCTGTTGCATTACCCATTATAGATTCTACATTTTTTGACAGCTTGTCGACTTAACCATCAAGGATATATTTCTATACAACAACCCAACTTGAACAGCATGCATCCTACGTGGCTATGTTGTGGGGATGACATCCAATTTTCCTCATATTTTTGGCTTCTATCTTCAATGATTTATTTCTGATTATTAGGTTGAACAATAACATGAGGCAAACACCATTAAGCTTTTACATATATAGTTATGATATTCTTTGTTGACATATGTCATATTGCTTTTCTTAAACTTTTCCTTTAAAATCTAAATAGTTTGATGTATCCATTGATTATCTCATAATTTTAGTCTTGAATTATGGTTTTACATGTTAATTTACCGTCTAGTATTTACAATGCAACATTAATTTGAAGTTGGTGAGTTATTTTGATATGTTAATGACAAAATTAAATAAGCTTTTATTAATACTCCCTCTGTCTCTTTTTAAGTGTCCTCTACATGAAGTTTGCAATTTTCGGATGAAAAAAAAAATTACTTCCGTTCATAGTTTTTCCTTTAATTTGGTGTAAAGAGATTAGAAGAACTATGAATGGAAGTATTTTATTTTTTGATCCGAAAATTGCACTACTTTTTGCAGAGGAGACTTAAAAAGGGATGGAGGAGGGAGTATTATCAATTGCAGACACCAAAGATGAGAATTGAGTAAGAGGGGGAGAGGTTACCTATCCCATATTCTTTTTGTGCGTCAGATGCTCCTTAGGGTGCATTAGACGAATTATAACCCCCTTTCCGTTGCTCCAGCTACCCATATTTGGCACGTGCTATGTTTTCATTCCCAATGTCTGGTGAATATACTCATTTTAACTCCTACAGTGAGATTGACCTGTCGGTTTTTGTTCATTCATGCACTAATTCTCTCATGCTGATCAATGGCACTGCCCACACCATAGATCTGCTAGAATCATGTTGTGAAACAACAAAAGGATAATGATACAAAATATGCCCAGCCCATGTAATTATTGAACATGCTCCCATTCGTTTGTTTTTTTGGGCTTGCTAGGCTGATTTATCCGCTTTTATGCTTTAAAAACTCGAGGTTGAGGCTAGTTTTTCCCCCACCAACATTAATGAAGGATACTTGACTTTGGATGATCAATGGTATTTCTGTCCTTGACTTGTTGGATTAAGTTTAATGGATTCTGTACTAGAAGCAAGTACATTTATAGTCCTGGTTTCTGTGGTTTGTTGACTCATTTTGGTTACTCTCCAGTTTCTTGTTTCATTTGTCGTGACTGATTTTTTTTTGCTTCCTTGGAAATGTTTTATTATCACCGCTCAAGGTTTATATTTCATCAAATTGGTTGATTTGTGCCTCTCATTGCTTCTCCTCTTATTTTGATATCGTCTTTTGTTTGCATTAGGAAGTTTCTTCGATTTGAACTTGATTTTTGTTCTATCTGCAATTTAGGATGAACAAAGGAGGCTCGGCCTATATGCAACATTGTTTCTACAACTTAGAAATACTACATACAAAGATAACAAATCTAAAGAGGTACTCTCCCTCTCTCCCCCCGTGTGTGTGTGTGTCCTGCATGTGTGATATGGTGGGATGGGGTGATAGGGATGAAGGCCCATGTGTGCAACTCATTTTCGAGTTTTGAATTCCTGCACAACGCAACTTTCATGGACATGTATGCCTGGTTTTAAGGTTCTATCTGATTTTTGCAGTAAGGACCTCCTGGATATAAAATTGTGTTGCTGCTAATTTGTTTCTGCTACTGTAGTGCTGGAGTGTGTTGTTTGTATGCAAAGGGTATGTTTATGGGCCAAATCTCAATTCAATTACCAACTTAAGATCACAGGTTCTTGTTAGTCCAATATCAAACCATTCACAGTTGATGCTTGGTCACTGGTTCTTGAGCAGATTTAGTGGGGAGGACTTTCCTGACCAAGTTGAACTGAAGCAGTTAACAGAATTCTTTTCCAATAACCCAATCCCGAAAAGAGGGATCATCATTGTATGAGTGGAGGACTGCACGCAAGCAGGATCTGTTCTTTTTTTTCCGAAATGAGACGTCTGATGGACAGCAGGGAAAGTTCTAGGCTGCAAGAGCGAGACAAGTTAAAAACAGGGTGAAGACTGCGATTTAAAAATCCTAAATCTAATCCACTAAGGAATCAAAAGTGTGCAGATCTAGTGGAAAGGAATTACAACCCTTACCTAGTTTACCAAACTCTTCACATATTTCTACTATGTTCCCCAAGCTCAATCTCAGCTCCAACTCGGTTTTGACCGATTACCTTGGCACCCTCACACTACTTGCCAGAAAAAGGCTATCCCTCCTTCCCAAATTGTTTGTCCAATTTTGACATTTGTGCCTCTAAAAATTGTCTATATTTTTCAATTTATAATGCTTTTTATAGTTTTGAAGATTTTGTCTAATAGAACTAATCCCTATCAAACAAGATCTGCAGGTAAATTTTGTGTAATAGAACTATTTTAGATCTATCAATCCGTCTTACATATAAAAAGCATTACAAATAAAATAGACAATTTCTTGAGAAGTCTGAAATAGTGAACGTGAATAAAGGGACCGAGGGAGTAATATCCTATCAATTTAGGTATTCAATTGCCCTTTTTGTTACATAAAAACCTGCATGGTGAGATGTAGATTTAGCTATTTCATGTGACCCTACGTTTTACCTATTTATTTCCTTAAAAGAAATTTAGGATAAGAAAAGTTTAATACAAAATCTGAAGTCTAGATAATGAAGTTTTGGCAAGACAGAATGGAAAAACTTCGTTTCATAATTGTTTTTGATAAGAAAATGATATATTGATTGAGTAATGATTACAGGCTAATAAGGATCGAGGAAAACCATCATAGCATAGCAAGGACAAATTGAATTGGGATATCAAAGTTGACCAATCATTTGCTTGTTTTAAACCCAAATGGGGTTTGTAAGGAATCAACAACCAAGCACCCATAACTTAAAAGCAACAAAACGTTGCAACACACGAATGACAATCCAGAGGAGTCCACTGTTGCTTGAATAGGAGCAAGCTCTGATCAACCCATCAAAACCAGTGGAGGCATCAGCATCTACCAACTGTTTTCTGCAGCAGCCTTGTCAGATACGGCAAAATGGTAGCAAATTTGCTCCACCACATGCCACTTTGATTCCTGGATTATAAGAAGAACAACCCTTTGCCCATCCACACTTTTTACCATCCACGTTTATTGCAATCATTTCCAATTCTCTCATATTCCAAGTCAATCTTCATCACTATTGAATATCCAAACTAAAAAATAATGTTGCTTTCTTCAGGAATCGGTTCATTTTCCCTGAATACTCCAATTCTCTCAACTTCTGGCCAATACGATTGTTACTCACTGATGTAACTCTTGTAATACGATTACTGTCACCGTGAACAAGTTCTAAGAGTATTTGGGTGTGATCCAGAATCATCATCATCAGTTCGATTAGAGAAGCCAATTTAGTATGAGTTCCAGAAACCTTCCTCCATCGGTCCATCCTTGCAACATCTGTCAACCTTAATGAGTGTTCCACAACTATGTCCAGTCAGATCATCCCTAGGTTGCTGTTCAAATTCCTCAATAGAACAAAAGTTCATGAACCTCTGATTGGATACAAAAGTCCCCTTCTTGCCGATAATACTTGGTTTCTCGAGATTCATAAGCACTTATTTCTCTCCGTCCAATTACTTTATTAAATGATACATTAATATTGTCATCAACATTATGAAAAATGGCTTCTAGATTTTCGTGGATGGCGAGATTTCCTTCCACTTCAGACACCGGTTCACTTTCTGTTTTCTTCCCCCCATCATTGACTATTTTATTAGTTTAAACAACGTTGCAACCATGCCATCATTGTTAGCCATCTCGTCTTCTGCAGACATCTTTTGTTGTATTGTGGATCATTGTGTCACGGTCCAAGAATTTCACCACTTGCGCACCATGCAACACTTAGACAAATCACTCATTTGATGCTCAAGTCAGCTTTTCCCAACGAGCTGACCTACCCAACCCACCCAAGTGAGATGCGCACGCATACTCTCAAGACAAGAGATTTGGGGTAAAGGAAGCTCTTTCACTATAAAGAATCTCTATATAAGATTTTCTCTCTCTAGCTTACAAGCTCTCACTCTTGGATGCCTTTCTCAAGCTCTCTCCAAGTTATCTCACAAATGAGTCATTCCACCCTTTTATAGACTTCAAGGAACCCCTAGAAAACATCTAGAGTACTCTCATTCTACTAGATCCTGGAACATTCAACATATATCTAAGAACAAAGTAGAAGACTCCTTACGACTCTAGAATATTCCCTAACCTTCTAGCATCCTCTTGAGCCTTCAAGTAGCTTCTAGCATATTTCGGACCTTTTTAGAATCTCTAGACTTGACTAGGAAATTTCGGACCTTTCCAGACTCTTCTTGAGCATCCTTTAAGCTTCTTCCAACTTTTAAGGGCTTCCAATATCACGAAAGTTGGCGGTTCGTGACATTCTCCCCCACTTGATTCCGTGACTTCCTCGTCATACCGTGGTACTCCCAAGCACCACATCGAGGTAAGACTTCTTGTCTGATCCACTTGAGCTTATTGAAGCCACATCCACCTCCTTGCCCTTGTCAAGCTCTCCAACTCTTTGGACTGCTGTTAGGGACTTCTCCTTCTTCACCTGACTCCACTCTACCAAAGAGACGCTGCACGAGGCCTCTCCCAGAAATAGTAGCATTGACGCCATATGAGGAATAGGTATCGCATTGGACTTTTGCAGGAAGTTCATCCCAAGTATCATCGGATGATCATCTATCTCGATCACCAAGATCTACGCCTGTCCCGACCAATTCCCAATGGCAATGTCAAAATTTCAGACAACTCCTTGGATTGGCTTGGCCTCCAGGTTCACTGGTTTGGACCACCTTTGTCTTGTTTCACCTTCAAGTCTAGCCTCTTGGTCTCATCCAAACTCACAAAGTTATGTGTAGCTCCTGTGTCGATCAACGCCTTGGAGGGTTTCCCATTTACCTTCACCTCCGCGTACAACACATCCTTCTTCTTGATGCTTCTAGGCTCCTTCTTCTCATTCTTCTTGGTGACCGCTCCAAGAAGCGGAATGCTTTCGAGTAGGTTCTCCCCGTCCGAAGAACTTGACCTCTCACTATTGGAATCTTTTCGCGACTTCTTCTTCATGGTGTTGAGCTTCTCCACATTAGGGCAATATCGTGCCAAGTGCGGTCCGCTGCACAAAAAACACTCAATCTTTTTTTCACTGCCATGCTTTTTCGTGGGGTGACGCCCTTTGCTGGGATCATTCTTGCTTTTGTGGGACTGCGTGTTACTCCGCTCATAATCGGTTGCTGTCGGTGACGTCCTTGCACTATTGTTCCTCCCTTGGGGCCGATCTCCTCAGCCTTAGTGTGACTATCTCTCCATACTTTGGGCTTAGCCGACGCTTTGAAGTCCTCCAACTTTTTTGCTTCAGTAAACGCGGTCGCCATGTTGTTGACCCCTTTGCTTTGTAGCTCCCGTGCTACCCATGGTTGTAAGTCATCCATGAACCCAATAGTGCTTCCCGCTCGCCCATGTCTAGAATCTCTAGGAATAGAGTAGAGTACTCCCTCACATAGTTCCTCAATGAGCTCTTATGCCTCAACTTGCGGAGTTTGTGGAATGCTAAGAATTCCACATTCTCGGAGTAGAAGTGTTTCTTCAACTCTCTCTTGAACTTAGCCCAGTTCTTAATTGTGCACAACCCATTCACCTTGTCGCCATATCGTCTTCTCCACCACAACATTGCCGTGTCTACAAGATACATAGTGGCCATTTGCAGTTTCTTTTTCTCATCTTTAACATGGAGATTGTCAAAATACCTTTCCATACTTCATATGAAGTTGTCAATCTCTCGGGCATCTCTTGCCCCATCGTAACACTTATGTTCCGGTGCTTGAACCTTCTTCTTTGGCATGCTCGTCCCACCATTTCTTGACGCAACAATAGCCTTCTTGCACAGTTGCAAATCCAACTCCATATTTTCCAACCGTTTCTCTAGGGCCTCTTCGTGGCTACCCTTCGACGCCACTAGTTGCTCTTCGAAGGTCCCTACCTTTTCCTCGAGCTCCTCCACCCAAACGATCAAGTTGGCAAAGTATGTGTAGAAATCTACAACCCGGCTGTGGGGCTTGTTTGGGCCAACCAACGCTTCTTCTAGCCTATCGAGCCTTTCCGCCACGACTCCCTCTATGCTCTCAAGTCGGCCTCTATTGTTGCTAGAGAATCCTTGGTGGATGGCTTCCTTGGCTTGATGACAACACCCGCGCCATCGGCCTTGCCAAACTCATCACCCAATGTAGCCATGTATGCTTGTTTGTCTTCAATCAGCTCTGATACCAACTGTCACGGCCCAAGAATTTCACCACTTGCACACCATGTGACACTTAGGCAAATCACTCATTTGATGCAAGTCAGCCTTTCCCAACGAGCTAACCTACCCAACTTACCCAAGTGAGACGCGCACTCACACTCTCAAGACAAGATATTTGGGGTAAAGGAAGCTCTTTCATTATAAATAATCTCTATACAAGACAAGCTATAGAAGGCTTTTTTTCTCTAGCTTACAAGCTCTTACTCTTGGATGCCTTTCTCAAGCTCTCTCCAAGTTATCTCACAAATGAGCGCTACTCTTTTATAGGCTTCAAGGAACTCCTAGGAAACATCTAGAGTACTCTCATTCTTCTAGGTGTTAGAACATTCCACACACATCTAAGAATAAAGTAGAAGACTCTTTACAACTCTAGAATATTCCCTAACCTTCTAGCATTCTCTTGAGCTTTCAAGCAGCTTATAGCATATTCTGGATTTCTCCAGAATCTCTAGGCTTGACTAGGAAATTTCGGACCTTTCCGGACTCTTCTTGAGCATCTTAGAACCTCCTTCAAGCTTCTACCAACTTTTAAGGGCTTCTAATGTCACGAAAGTTGGCAGTCCGTGGCATTTGGCAATGGCCATTTTTGACACCAATGGTGGTAACCACCCGATTTTCCCAATATGTTTCTGCAAATGGGCCTTCAACAACTACTTGGATCAAAAATTGTTTCCCTTCAATTTCTAGGTGGATAGTTTCATTGATGCAATTAAAATTTTCATTAAGATAAATATTCTCCCTTTATAAAATGCCAAGCATTTATCAATGAGCTCATTAATATGAATAAAATCACCCTATAATTTTCCAATATTTGTAAAGATTTGATTGATTGTTCCAAACATTTGGAGGAACGCCCGAACAAGCAACCAAACACTTCTACAAGGTGTTAGAATTTGGACATTCCACTTGTTAATCTTAGAAAATCAATGGCTTAAGACTTGTTTCATCTCAAGAAACTCCTCAAAAGTTTGTAGAGCCTCAAAAGTAAGAACGACACTTAAACCACCCAACGACCTAACCGGAGCATTTCTAATGTCCTTTTTATCACACATTGCATTAGAAATGAGCAAATGAGCAAATGAGCAAATGAGCAGAAGTGTACCACCAAAACTGACAAAACAGGTCTTGAAATGGTTTTGTTGGTTTGATCTTATCACCTTCCTCTTAGAGAGCAATGAGCACGAGTGTACCACCAAAACCGTTGTCATCCACCATGTTGTCATTTTTGTACTGTTACTCCTGTAGAGTCAGAAGTGTGTTCTGCATGGTTACGTATCTAGCCAATTTAACTGATTACTTGTGCTCATCGGTATGAGAACAAGAAAGAATCAGCATGATAAGTTTACTGTTTTAGTTCCAATAGAAGCACTGTATACAAGCAGGATGATACTTTGCAGCACACAAACATTACTGCATCATCTTTTTCTACGTTGCAACACACAGACAATACTGCATCTACTGTTTTTTGTTTTCTTCTTTCCAGCTACCAAGTTCGGAAATCGGCAGAAAGTTCTCTGCATTTTACCCATTGGATTTCACACTTTTTTTACTGGCTCCTTATAATACATGAATCCATGATTGTAATCCTACTGGCCTCCTATTACTTGTATTAATAAATTTAATCTTGTAAAAAAGAAGCTATTTTTATCTGTTTTTAGCTCTCAAAATTTAGTGTCCCTGTTTTTTTCTTTTGTTTTTAAACTGACCTTGTTATATTTCTATGGACAATTTGATTTTAACTCTAGTCCATATTCATTTTTATTTTCTTCGATTTGTAACTTCATGTTCAAGCTGTTATATCTGTACTGCAGGTTCCAGTTGTAAATTACATCTTTCGCAACTCTCTCAAGCTAAAGGCGAGCGATGCTGAAACAGTAAGTTCTGATTCATGACTTTTCATTCCCCAAACACCAATCATCTGCGAACATTCTAGATTGTGGATGATCTTTTTCATTTTCGATGCATCGTACTCCGACTATTCTTATTTGTTTGTTTGAGTAGGCTCAGCCGTTGTGTTTTCTCAACAGGTTATAAATGTGCACAATGCAACTAAGAAGTTCCTATCCTTGATTCCTCTTATTTTGTCTGATAATGAGGATATAGAAATTGCTGAAGTTGATTGGAAAAGAGGGATTCTTGATGTTCCTGTTGCTTCAAAATTGCGGATACTGGCAGGTGCAAGTTCTTGCCTTTTACCTTCGTCTTATCTGTCAAAACGTTGCTACTCGATTTGATCCCTCCTTCTACATTTATTATTTGGGAATCTCGATTTTTAAGAAACCTTAAGAGAGTGAATTTGTTTATTAAGTGGGAATCACATGATTCTGATTCATAAATGGGAATAAATGGGTAAGTAAACATTTATGACTTGTTGAGCGTAAGCTTCAAAAAATCCCCCCGTTTGTTTTCCATTAGTTTTTATCTAGTTAGCTCCTCTCCTTTATATCCTTTTTTGCAATAATAATGTGGAGAGTGGTTGGTGAGGTCCAACCCTGTGACAACCTAGAAGGATCTCATCTGAACCTCTCATCTGACAATATGTAGGAGGCCAGAGGATCTCGTAGGCAGTGTCAGCCATGGTCGAGGTCAACAAGCAAGTCCATTTGTGGTGATATAATGTGGGGCATGCACTAACTAAATGGTACCGCTTACATGCTATAACTCCACCTGATGGGTTAGGCACGGAAGCTGGCGGCTCTTTACATGCTGTTGGGCAGCTTTTCATAAGTGCTTGGCCCTTGGATTTTTCGAATTTTGTCAACGTCGGAGAGGAATTCACGAGCAGCATTTTACATTGGTTTGGTAACACTTATCCGATTTGGGAGAGGGGAATTTGATTTTACTGGCCAAACTACGCAAACCAACGGAGCTTATGATTTACGTTGATAACATTCACCAAATATTTTCATTCATTAACAATTAACTTCTTTCTCATCAAACAAGCAAAACATATTTTCAACAGGTCACAACTTTGATTAAAATAGGAAACACAAGATTAAAATAGTAAAGACGCATATATAAGTGAGTTTTAGTGCGATTCCTAATGATTTTAGAAAATTCACAACTTTTGCACTCGAGTACGGTTAAGTTCTGTACTCTCGCTACCATTATAACACAACTTTTACCCTTACGTGTCACTAAACCACTATTTAAAACCTTGATGGAGATGAACTTCAGTCTCTTTAGACAAATAAACAGCTCTTATTAGAGGGTGAGCAGTATAGAGATGAACCTATTGCCTTGCTTGGTTTTCAATTTTCAATAATTTGCTTATTAAATAAAGAATGATGAGGAAGAAATTTAGATTCTTAACATGATTCATCGTTTCACTTTCTGAAACTTTTGTAGCGAGATCATCTTATCCTGTCCCTTAAACCCTTCTTCAACTGAATAACATCATGGTGCTTTAGAGTTTCTTGTTTAACTTTGGAAGATGAAGAAGTTTGCTGCTTCAACTTGTGGTCCTGTTAGATTTTGAAATAATCAAGAGTGACTTCTGTTTTCTTCAGATTATTATTCATGATGTTCCTTGATTGACTTGAACGAATATCTTATCCTAAATCTTTAAACAGATTCACTGACTCAATGACTGATTTTTTTGGAGTTTTCTGTCTCACATCCAACTATTTCTCTCTAGGCTTGCTTCTACGGGAAATCAAAGATTTTTGGCGTGCCGCATTGTTGGCTTCTGTGTTGCTATACCCCACCAATATTGATGATACTAAAGATTCATCAGCTGAGCAGTTGAAGTTGGAAAAGAGATTACAAACATTCAAGACAGTTGAGAATGCAATCAGAGACCTGGGTATTGTCAATGTCCCTTTTCTAACGCTATCAGCTGCATCGATGTTGTATTTTCATAGATATATATATAATATATATATATATATATATATATAGATAGATAGATAGATAGAGAGAGAGAGAGAGAGAGAGAGAGAGAGAGAGAGAGACCAAACAAATAGTATGCAAGGATCTCTATGAGGTCCTTAGAATTTTCATGGGTCTACTAAGTAGCTCTTTGTTTACCGAAATTTAACTGGAAGTCTACTCCTGTAGACTGAGCTTTGATAATGCTTCCTGGAACCCACTATATTACCCATTCACAAGAGAGGGTTATGCTCACCCCTTTGTAAGATGGGTGAAGAAAATCACTCCCAGTTCCCAGTGATGACATGCTTACTAGTGACAGTTACATTGCCTGTTTTATAATTCGTTTGCGATACTGTAGGTCTGGATAACGTCTGGGAAATGAAGCCACTGCTTAATGGGAAGGATATTATGAGCGTTTTGCAGCTTAAAACTGGTGGACCTCTCGTTCGGGAGTGGGTAAGTCATCATTCCCCTTGTCCCAAAATTCCAAAATGAGATTTTGAACTCTGATTTTATTCATCATATTCTTTCCAGCAACAAAAACTGCTTGAATGGCAGCTCGCCCATCCCTCCGGGACTTCAGAAGGATGTCTTGATTGGATGAAGGAAACCCATTCGAAACGTGCAAGGGTGGAATGACTTGTAAACTCATTTTAGTTAGATCGACAACCTATTTTGTATCTGAAATCTGCACCAGGTCTTATACTTTTGAAGGACCAAATCCTGAAGATCATGCTGATTGGCAGGTCTGCGTAACTACTCGAATGGTGAGAGCAGCTTAAGATGGGCTTTCTTTCTTCTTCTTTTTTTTTTTTTAAATTTTATTTATTGGGTTTTTTGTTTTGGGTTTTTTTTTTTTTTTTTTTGGGGGGGGGGGGGGGGGGGGGGGGGGGGGTGGGGGTGGTCCAAGTTCACCTACATACAAAAGGAGTCAAGCTGCTACCCTGCCACAGTGAAAAAAGAGAAGAGAGAAGCAAACACGAGATGCTGGGGCCGGCCTTAGTGATTTTTTTCCCTACTGACTTTTTCATTTGCTCTTTTTATCTTTTTTCTATTGAAGAAGTAGCAGCAGACCTAAGATGTTTGTAAAATAATCTCTTTAATAAATGTTATGCGAATAACAGGCAAAATCATTAATGATTTTTGTCATCTATAAATTTAATGCTTTTCATATTATCTACTTCTCTATAATTAAGTGTCTAATTTTTTATTTTTGTGCTTTGACAATAAAAACTATCATATGCTTATTCTCTCCTGTTCTCTTCTGGTCTTAAATTTTTGCTTGCATGCATATGTGTGTACCATTTTATGGAGAAACTGGTGTATTATTCGTGCCTACGGCATTACTAAAATAATCTCAGCTGTTCTTAAAAAATGTATTTGGAAAGTCCCACACCCATTGTGTTTTGTAATATAGGCTAGTTCGAACCACACATATGTATTATGTCTTGGAATTAATTAGCTTAGAAAAACAGAGTGTTCAACTAGAGAGAGAGAGAGAGAGAGAGAGAGAGAGAGAGAATTTTGCATTAATGTATTATTTTTGTTTTAAGGTTGTGTGTTCAATAAATGCTTGTTAAGATTGTAGAGCAATTTTTTTTATAATGAATTTCAACCATTAGATCAAAATAATATTTGTTATTGTTGTGATAATGTATTTAGAAAGTTTTACACCTTTATGTATTGGATGAAAAATATGATAGTTTTGATAAGTTCTCTGTTTGTAGATACTTTTAACATAGTGAATGAAATGACTCTGAATGTTGTAGTACGAAAGTGCATTGTAGTGGTATACTGAAACAAAGCGATGTAATTTTATTTACAATTTTGGTATCATTAGAAGGATGTTGAGAGTACCTATGTGACAAAAGTTGCATATATTTGATGAAAGTTTAAAAATAATAGATCAAATTTTAGAGAGAAATTAGTAGTCAGTGCATGTTTGATGGTGTGGACAAATTTTAGCCACAGAAAAAAAAAGAAAGAAAGAAAGAATGAGAAGACTATACACACACACATATATAAGGATGAATACTTGTAGTCCACTCCAATAGATCATTAAAACATGACCCTTCAAACATTAATTTTTTTCATATAAAATGATTCTGTAGAAAATATGAATTAAAGTACAAGACAAGAAAATTGTAAAAGGTTCCAAAAAAATATCAAAATTTGGCATTTGAAGGAAAAATGGCAAATGGGTTACCAACCGGTTAATGGGTTAGGTTTGGGTAATAGGTTGAGCCATAAGGGTTAGGCTCCAACATGCATATAGTACTGGTCCCAACATTTGGGTTGTCTAAGTTCGACTACAACTTAGTTGTCAATTTAGTATTAATAATACTTTTTTCGATAAATTTTTATTTTTTTTCATATTTAAAAAAATTATTGCTCTGCGTTGGGGTTGCCTACGCCCGTGGACTTGCGGGGCTTACCCTTAGCTGGCCTGCATGCGTACGCAATTCATATCATATAAAATAATTCATACATACAAAAATTCTATTGTCCAGTTAATCTAAATCAATGATGTATTAATATAGAAATGAAATTACTTAATGAAAATAAACTTTTAAGTCCTTACACAAACATATATTAAAATATAATATTAATGCAGTACATGTGCTAAGATTACATGTGCTATTTTTGCGACAAATGTTGCACAAAAAATAATAAAATACTGTTTAAACCGTAGTGGGAATTGTCTTTTCACTAAACCGTCAGGACATTGGAAGCAAATTTAAAAAAGGATAAACTTAAACTTATATTTTATCTAAAAAGTTTGTTGACACCCATTACTCATCTAAACTAGTTTTTTTTTTTTTTTTTTTTTTTAAACTTTAAAAACTAGTATGCATTTATTTGTATTATCATCAATCCAATGTTGTAAGTTAATTTATTAAAATTTTCAGTTCGGGATTTTTTTTAGACAAATAAATTGTAATATGATTCCTACAACGTTTGGAGTAACTTATGATGAATTTTTATATTATTAAGAAATCAAAATTTGAACAGGGTTATTAAAATTAGAGTGAGTTTTGATCGTAGAAAATTTTCAAAAACTCAAAATAGGTTCTTTTTGATGTGGTGGGATTTGTGGAGCAATTCATTTTGCCATCCAACTTCTCGATTCTTGTAATTCCCGATGTTTTTCCTGCTTCTCTTTCCATTGATTCCTCTCCAACCTGAGGCACTATGATACTAGTTATTATGACATAACGAAAATAAGAATGAGAAATAATTGTACAATCAAAAGAATAAGGCACACAGATATATGTGATTTTGAGCTAAACAAATCGCCTGATAATATGTTCACAGATTGTTGGGGTATTTCATTATAATGAGAAAAATTAGGATTACATCCGAGTGCCCTTATAGCTTTATATTTATAGCTACGTAAAGGCCCAATACAAGAAAATCCGAAAAAATGAGTTTCTAACGACGTGCTCCGTCTGGACGCCACATACTCTGTCCAAGCGCACCAAAAACAGTTCCTTGGAAAAAGCTTGGGCCACTGGCCTGCTTGGACAAACTTCATATCAAATTAAATATTACCATACTGTGAATTATATATGATTTTTTAATCTTTTTAAAAAGAAGAGAACATATCGTATATTATACACGTGTTTACTATACAATACTAGATTCATGGACAAAAATTAAAACATGAGCAATACGATTGTGGAAGGCTAAATATATTCGATGACAAAATTGACTTTTTACTAATTTTTATTTCTTGATTTGCACTTCTTAAAAACATGACTAGACAATTTCTAAAGATCACACTACAAAATTTAAAGAGATGTCAATTTTTTCAAACACGTGATTACAAAGTACAAACTGAACTTTTAAGAGAAATGCTAGGAACACAAATGTTTCGGACACATATGTGTCCAAATTCGTTAGATGTACGTGGGGCCATCAACAATTTGTGGGCCAAACATGCATCAAATAGTTTCGGACACATATGTGTCCGAAACATCTGTGTTCCAAGACTTTTTCAACTTTTAATCGCAATAAAAAATAAATATGTTAATGGTTTTTAATCTGAGTCATTGAAAAATTGGGATTGCAACTTATTTTGTAAATCTCCTTGTTTCCTTCCAACTGCGAATGTTCATCTCTCTGGGACTTTCTCTTGAATTCTCAAAACTAAATTACTGAAAAAACTCTGAAAATCCAATCCGAAAGGAGTGAGGAAAGGGGATAGATCCGATCCGACCGGAAGAAATTACCATCCCTAGCCGGAGTGTTGATACCTAATTAAAGCAGTGAGCGAAGTTTGGTCCTTTCATTATGATTTTTTCTCTTTCTTTCTGGCAGTGATTAAGACTGAGACTAAAAGAATAGAAGCTGACATGATCATCTATTCAACTCAGGGTTCGGCGCTAAGGTGTTGTGCATATTCACTCGAACAGTGCTAATGACATGTTCGATTTGAAGGAAGGAGTTATGCCTATTGACTAATCTAGTTTAGACATTTTCCTATTGGAATCGACCAAAATCATACATAAGCAAATAAATAAATAACAGATTGCGGAAGCATGAACAATGTGTTTGAAAATGAGTGTAGAAATAAATTATTGTTACATGTATCCATAATAAAGTTGACTTACATAACTATGATCCTTGCCACAAGATCCGACACGATCATCGACGGTAATGACAACATAAGTCAACCAAATCATACATAATCAAAGGAATAGATAACAAATTGCGAAAGCGCAAACAATGTATTCCAAAACGAGTGTCGAAATAAAATATGGAGAATACTAACCACCGTCTACTAGGCGGTGGATAATGTATAGGAGGTACATCGATATCCGTAAACTGTGTATTAATATTCGTGTTTGTTTGACATTATATTTATATTATTTATCGCCTACTGAGCGACAGTTAGCAAAATTCATAAATCATTATTATGTTTATCCATAATAAAGTTGACTTACACAACTATGATCCTTGCCACTAGGGATGACATTTTGCCCCGATCTGATGGATATCCGATCCGTAACCGAAAATTTTCTCCGAACCGTAACCGAAAATTTCCCCGTGGATATGGTTATGGAGGAGGCAAATTAATATCCTTTCAGATACAGTTCGGTTACGGTTATGGTGAAATATACGAAAAATAACCGAACGGATATCCGTAACCGAATCGTATCTGTAATAATATCCGCTTTAAATTTACGAGATTGCCATTAGTTAGTTATATCCGCTTTAAATTCAGATGATTTGTGCTTGACTCGTCAGGTAATTGACATTTGTTTTATTTTTCTTGTAACTGTAATATAACATATTACTAATGCTAATACAGTTTTTTTTTCTTTCGTTTGATTGCGTAGACATGAATTATGCAAATGAAAGATCTATATCAAATTAGAAATAAAGCTGACTTCCTTTATATCTTTTTATGATTTCTATTATTTCACTTTGGAATTGTATTTTATTGTTAAACTAATTTTTATTTCGTTGTGTTGTTATTGGATTAATTACAATTGTTGAATTTCTTTTAATGGTTATATAGTATGTGATGTGTTATTTGTGAATTTGGTTTGTTTCCAAAATATGAATTGTAGTTTATTTTCAAAATAGGAATAGAAATTTATTTTAAAAAAAATTGCAATCGGATCGGATTCGGATAAAATTACGGATATCCGTTTGGTTCGTGGATTAACCGATGTCCGTTGGATACGGTTACGGTTCACCGATTTCAATAACTGATGGATAACGGATCAGATACGGTTATCGATTATGGATATTCAAATATCAGATCCGAACCGATCCGTTGCCATTCCTACTTGCCACAAGATCCAAGTACACGATCATCAATGACGACACAAGTCTAACACGAGTCTATTACACATAATGAAATACTACAAAATTATCATTCAACGTCACACGGGGTCATCATGCATAATCCTCGTATACGCGTTGACATGAAATATTATTACGTTTACGCAAGCATCTTAAGTACTAGGCTAATGTGAGTCATTATATACCAAGTCCAGAAGTTTTACAGTGAAATAATAGTATAAAAGCCTGTAAAAAATATCGAACTTTTAAGTCCTACATTGCAACCAATCATCTATTCTATTTACAAAAGGAGAGCACAAATTGATGTTTTTTTTTTTTTGAAAATTTGTGTTGTTTTTTTACTTGCCAAAACTATCCTCCACAAAAGTTATTTTTACACACTAATAAAATAATAGAGAATTAACTGTTGGGGCAAAATTGATATTGTCTTGATCATTTAAAAAAAATTACCCACTTCCACATGTTTAGGTCTACGATGATTGAAGAGATGTTAACTTGATACATATATTTTCATGTATTCGATGATGTTTGACTTGCACAAGTATTACGTGTATCCTAGCCTCTAGTTACTTATGTTAGTAACAATGCGAGAATACAACTAATAATCCGAATAAAATTAGTACACGAACATAATTGTAAAATAAGAACCAAGAAAAAATAACGAAAAATTATTGAACACTCAAAAAATAAATCAAACGAAAATACAGAATTTGAAACAAAGAATTACGATCTCTAGAATTGCAGTCGGGGTTCGTATTTCACACAATGCCCATAAGACAGAATCGCCGCCTCACCAAATTATGCTTGAGGTTCTGTTGGTATCAGTCTCGTAGGATACAACAACTGGGTTGAACAGAGGTGCAGGACAATAACAGCTTGGTTCTGGTGAATTGAACTGAGGCAACATCTCTCTCACTGGAAATAGTATGGAGCACTAGAATGTATGAAATTTGCACGAAATATTTATGTGTTGAAGATGAACCAGAAGGCCAGTATTCAACATGGGGAACCTATTAGCTACTAGCTGATAAATTCTATCATCAGGGCGGGTTAATTTCAGTTGTTAACCAGGCCATAAAGGAAACCTTTCTGGTTTGCAACTGATGCCGACTTGATTGCTGCATTTAGCCTTTGGAGGAGTCCAAAATTCATAGAATCCAAAGTTCACAGAACCTAGTAACAAATCCGGTTCTGGGTTGGCCTAATTACTTAATCCGGTCCAGTAAACCCAAATGTTATTCTTGTAAAAAGATTCATCACAATGGCCCAAAGCCAAAGTCAAATTTGGCCCCCAAACCCCATATCTCAGGCCCATGAGCTCCGAGCCAGGTGACGGCTACGCGCACGTGTGTGAATTGACAAAGCAATAATAGAGTAGGAGCTCGCTCACTCACAAAATTTAGATGATTCAAAGGACTAACCCTTTGTACAAAACTTGAAATTTATATCCACATTGACTATTCATCAACAAGCCAATGTGGGATTGGGTATGTTGGGCGTACATGAGGTGACTCCTCACCTTCTGACTATCCTCAATTTGAATGTCAATTAAATATTCATATCTTAATAAAATTTGTCTATTTTTCTTTTTGATTTGTACATCTTACATAAATATTCGGGTCCGACTTGATTTTTAATTCAAAAATATTAAAAAATCTTTTCTAAAAATCCCATTTTTCCAATAATTTATTAAATTGCGCTCACATGAGTCCGGAACTCCAATCAAACACATCAACAATATATGGAATGCAGGGGAGTGAAATCCCATAGACATTAACTGAATCACACAGATCTACAAACAAAAGGCCATACTTGGTTTGCTGGTTTTATTAAATTATTTGCTAATTTATTGTATTTGTTATCTAAACTTTCTTCAAGCGGGACTCCTAGAATAGGAGCTAACCGACTCAAGATTCTTCAAAATTGCGCTCATGCTCTCTTTTTCTCTGCTTCCGGTCGATCAAAGTGGGATCTCTTCAAATTCAACACAAGACAAGAAAACAAATAAAATTATAAAATGAGATAACTAAATATGCCTAAACTGATAGTTATTTGCCTCATACTGTACCGTCGATTACATATTGTACCGCCATTATAACGGTATCGACCCTCCCTTGTACCGTTCCAATTATCGTACTGACCTGTTTGGCTTTTTTTGGGCTGTACAATTTTTTTTGTAAAATTTTCAATTGATGATTTTTTGTGTAACTACACAGAAATTGAGACTAAAATTATTATTTTTTATGGTTGATGATTTATTTATAAATTGTGAGTCTTTTATTTTATATGTCTAATATGATTTTTTTATTCAAAAATATTATTTGAGAAATGTATATTACTTTTTATTGATAAATCCGAAACGGTATTGACGGTAGACACCGGTATTGATATGTACCATACCAGTAGTAAAAACGGTACGCTCGTCGATCCGAGATTGATAATTTTTTTTTATATAAAAAAAGGGACTATATTGATATAGATGTTGAGAAAAAGACTCAATACAAAAAGAAGTAAGGGCAAAAGTCCAGTTGGCAGGCCAACAGATAACCACCTAAAGATTACAGAGCAAATAAAAAAAAAGAAAACAAAATAAACAAATTGATAGCTTAATTTGTAGATATGTGTGATACAATTAACATCTAGAGGATTTTAACCTCTCAATTCTCACAAGGCGAGCCGACGAGATGGCATTTCGTTCCAGCTCTACTCAAAAAAGTTTGCTCGTCTTCAATCGACAACCTGTTTTTTTTTTTGGCTCGAAGAAGCAAGAGTAGAGGAAGGACAAAGCAACTAAGGAGAAAAGGAATAAGAAGCTCAAAGATTTGATGACCTCCTCGAGAAACAAACAGAAAGAATCCAGAAAAGACACACATTTAGACTTGACAAAAAATTATAAGAAGGATGCTTATGGAATGGAGATCTCCATTATGATGGTAAACTTCCCCTTAGCCTCTACCCTTGCCGGTGGTCCGGTACCACTGTGGTACAGGTACTGTACGAGATAAATAACATTGGTTTTATCACAATTTTGGTAAAAATATATTATTATTTAAGGTATCTTAGGTGTACTCGTATTCTATTTTTTTTTAAATTTCTTACCGTCACCTTACCATATTATATCTATATGATATATATGCTTTAGTTAGTTCGAGTTTATATAAATAAAAATTCGCCTAAAAAATCATACTTTATTTTAAGTTCATTGTCTGATCTGTGTCTAACCAGTAAACAATTTAGCCAAGGGAGTTAATTAACGAGAAAACCAACCCGAACCATTTGGACTGTGGTATTTATTGAATGAAATATTGTATTATTATTTTTTCGTCTTTATTTGAATTTTATTTGTAATTTTTTTTATTTTTGCATCAATTTTTGATTTTTTTATTAGTTCATATCAACAAAAAAAATCTAAAAAATACAAAATTATGTCCAAAAACTAAAAAAAATAAGAAAAGATGAAAAATAAGTAAATTTTTTTTTAAAGATAATTTTATACTTTCTAAATTTTCTTTCGTCGAGACGAACCAATAAACCCAAAAATTAATAAGAACATAAAAAATTAAAAATTAAATAAAGACAAAAAAAAATTAAAAACTATAGGCCAAATAGAGTAACACAATGCATCTCAAAGTCTTGTGAATAGTTTCTCTCATTTTGTTACAATTAAACAAAATGGATTTGATTTTTGTTTCTTTTACTCAGATTATGGTTAGATCGATGTTATGACGATGGTAAAGACGAGGAGTTCGAGTTACATATTGTTCTTCCCATTGTTTAAAGGTCAAAATAGAAGTGAATCTCTTTAACGTAAGCAAAAGATCGTATTTTATGCAAATAGAATTATAAATTGATTAAGGACAAACCTATCTTCATGTAAGACTTTTCTCTAGAAGTCGTTAGCATGATGTCAAGGGGGGACATCTTGCAACAATTAATCGTCTTTCTCCCAGAGACATGGTATGACTTTGTTCACTACAAAAATAGAATTGACCAAATAAAACTTGACACAAACAAGACATATGAGGTATTGAAATATCTCAGAGTTCTTAAATTAATATTCTCCTATCATGTCTGGGGTAACTTATGTTGAATTTTTTAATTTTTTTTTGAGATCGAAACTCGGCCAGAGTTTGTGGGATTTCTTTGAGTTTCGGTTTCAAAAATCTCAAAAACTTTAACATTAGTTATTGATTTTTGACCTAATAGAAATTATATTGAAGTTCGTTTTGCTAAAAAAAATATTCTAAATTTAGAGTTTCAATAACTTGATTAATAATGTCTGACTTATTTTAGTGAGAGAAGCGATTTCAAAAGTAAAACAAGAGATAATTATTTTTAATAAAATAAAAGGTGCCAATAAACTTGTGTGATACCTTAGGGAGAGGTAAAAGTGCAATTTACCTTGCATATTATATATGCTTTATCATCAATTTTGTATCCGATACTCATATTTGTTTGATACCCGTAGTTATATATGTCAAATGTATCCATTATATAAAATTAATTTTTTAACTTGCGAATACAAACACTGAAAAGCATCCACAATTTATAAATTATTTTACTATTTTTATCTCGTCGGTACATAACTTAAAAATATTCACAATATAAAAATCACTTTTATTTTTTATTTGAAGGATTGTACACTCTAGGTCTTTGATCCAAATCTTTTATAAAATTTAAATTGTGAAAAATTTTACATAGCATCCGAGGCTCCTCTTTCTTCGATAATTCAAGTTGTAGCTCCATGAGTTTGCTCGAAACCAGTTGGGAATAAGAAAAAACATAAATCTTTAACAATTTACTTATTCTATTAATTTCTTGTAGTACTGCATCAAATATCTATAACTTTAAATTTTAATAGTTAATATGATAAAAATTCATTTTAGCATCCGTATCATATTGTATCTATTTTCCGTATTGATATCTAAGCTTTATGTCTCTAGTGTGAGTTTGTATGGATAAAAATTCACTTGGAAATCACACTTCATTTCAAGTTTTGTCTGATCTCTAGTCTTGCAGGAACCAAGATCCATCAGAACTCTAGTTGAAATCGGGGAGCCTGCTACACAGTGAACATGATGTATAACAAAATGATGTCATTTTAGCATAAAAATGAATACTCCTACAGTCGGAGTCTGGCATGTTGTGCATTATGCACAATAAGACCCCCAAGTCCCTAGCTGACGAAGTTAATGAAAAACCCGAAGTCTCTATCTTTAGCTATCACATGTTGTTCTTTACGTTGTTTAAAGGTTAAAATATAAGCGAATCTCTTTAACGTATACAAGAGACTATATTTTACGCAAGCGAGAATATAAATTGCAGTAAGGGCGAACCCATTTTCGTGTAGGACTTTTCTCTGAAAAGACGTCGGGACCATTTTGCAACAATTGATACATTAGTCTTTGTTTTGTGGTCCTCATTACAAAAATAGAATATACCAAATAAAAGTTGTTTATCAGTATTCACTCACAAACACGATATATGAGGTATTGAATATGTCAAATAGTCATTAAATTAATATTCTCTGTACTACAGGCGTAAATCGATAAATTTAACCTAATTGGAAAATCAAATTGAACCAGTGGTTTGATCCGATTTCCTAGTTAAATTAGTTCGGTTTGGTTTGCTGTATTAAAAAAAAGGTTCAGTTTCAGTTTTGTAGCTTTAAAAACCGGACCGGACTGGATAAAATTAGAATTTAAAAAAAACTCAAACTTGGAATTAAAAAAAACTCAAAATTTTTGTTCTTTCAATAATATGTATTTTTTATAATCTTTTTTTTTCTACATTTATGTAATGGATTTGGCCTCTTGATATTCAAAATATTATTTTTTAATCAAAAAATTAATTTTTTCCTCACGTTTGACTTGATCTAACGAAATTGAAAATTGGACCGAACCAAATTAAAATCGAGAAAAGCGAATTGAATGAAACCCAAATATTTCGATTCGGTTTCGCTTTAAAAAAATTATAAACTAAGATTTTCAGTTCGGTCTGAACTAAACAGGACCCTTTACACCCCTGCTCCGAACTATAATCCGTTAGGCTACAATCTCACCTTATTACGAACAACAGATCTCTGTAAACCATAATGCTCCTTGATAGATCACACCAAAATCTCATTGTTAAACTGTTTTATTAATAAGAGTTCATTTAGTCAATCATGTCGAAAAAAAAAATCAACAAATATTACGAAAAAATAGATGGTCAATGTGATCTAAACATTAACGGTGAACAAAATCTACCAATTATATCATTATATGGATATAACTTTTCGATCAATTTAATTTTTGGTACATTAATATTGTTCAACAAATTTAATAACATAAATAATTTGGATCAAATGATGAAATTTCAATAAATTCTATTAAGATGCACTAAACTCACGTAGGCTCAATTTGGCCAAACTACATATTGTTGGATCATTGAACGACTAATACGACCAAATGAATGCCCATGAGAGTTAAATTATTGCAACTTTTGGTTAAATTTGTGGCTTGATTTTTATACGTGACACTATAATTATTCTATATATAAATAGACCAAATTATCCTATTAAAAAAATAACTTTAATTCAAAGGTGGTTAGGTACAAAAGCAATTTAGTCATTACACATCAAAAGCTAAATAAATATTTGCATTAAATATGATTAAGAGACATTACAAATAATTTAGTCCAAACGAATTGAACTAAATTAAAATATACTTTGACCAACATAATTTAACAATTCAATACCAAGTGGTAAATGAGATGAATTGTAAATCCAGATATACTGTGGTCGAAACTTGACAACTTAATACTTAGGGCTACAGAATCGGTAATTTAGGCAGAAATCCTTCCAAACTTTACGCGAGTTTGATCCAAAATTAACCGGATATCTTGATTATTAAAATAATAATAATATAATAATCACAAGCTAAATAACGTAATAAAATAATATGGTTATATGAGTGATGTTCTGGTGCATTGTATGTAATGCAATACAATAACACAAATATATATCTGGGAATCCTAACGTATCCGCACTCAACAGAGAGCATATATTGTAGAACGGATCAACCCGTTAATCGAATTCGACACCCCACGCGTCGACGATCGATGCGGTAGACGGCGCTACTCTCGATTGGTCACCCCATTGGTCCACGTGACATCATTTTCCTATTACTTTCCTTCTTTATTTACGCAAAACACATACTTTCCTTATATAGCTTCTTGTTCTCGATGTCCCAAATTTTCCAAATAATTAACTTACCGAAACGACGAGACTGCGGCAATCCTCCTTTTGTCTCCACTCCCAAGTAAGTCCGCTTTTCTCCTCATTCTCTCTCTCTCTCTACTCGATTTTCTGGTCTGCGATATTTTCTCCGCCCGTGATTGAGAATTTTCCTCCATTTGTGTTCTTTCTCTCTCCTTCTCTCTCTCTCTCTCTCTCTCTCTATATGTATGTGTAGAATATATATAGGATAGTAGGATGGGGAGAGGGAAGATCGTGATAAGGAGGATCGACGACTCGACGAGTAGGCAAGTGACGTTTTCGAAGAGGAGGAACGGATTGCTGAAGAAGGCGAAGGAGCTGGGGATCCTGTGCGACGCGGAAGTTGGAGTTATCATATTCTCCAGCACTAACAAGCTCTATGATTTCGCGAGTTCCAGGTTCCTATCCTTCTCTCTCTTCGATAGAATTGTGTTTATACTTCGTAATTGTATTTTTAAATCTCTTAGTTTCGTCGGCAATGGCGTTTTTGATTTGTTGATTATAATCTGTATGCTGAATTTCTCCTTCTATTTGGCTCTGTATTGCTTTTTCCTCAAAATGTGCCGTATTGAATAGCTTCATTGTGTTATAACTGAATGTGCGTAATTAGTTTTGGTATGTGGATTAGAGAAGTTCAAATGTGTTGAATTGAAGTGACATAAGGCCAGATTTTGTTATCTTATGATCGCAATTGCTTGTTTTCGTGAACATTCTCTATTGACTAGGTTTTGTATGTTGAAATGCTTCTTCTAGGTAGCTCCGTACTGCATTTTCCTGAAATTTTTGTTTTCTGAAATGGTGATTTAACGTGGAGTTGTGGACTGAGAAGATTAAATGTATACAGTTTAGTTGCAGAAGTTGCATTCTCTGAACGCAAGATCTGAATTGCTTATGTTTCTTGTATAATCAAATCTGCCTTGATTGCTTGCTCATTACATTTTCTAGCAATTGTCTGATTCAGATCACGGTAAAATTTTTAGAATTTGGAGTAAATCAAGCAATTTCCTTAGCCGCTGTGGATGCATAATTCCAACTTTCTATCGCCTAGTCCACGAATGTGGTTTCAACCCTATAAAGTTTCGAGGGAAAAATCTTGGACCTCACTTGTTGAAGATGAGATAGATGATCGTGCAATCACCAATTCAAATGAGAACGCAATCATGAGGATTGCGTACTCATTTTCAACTAGTGAGGTGAGAGTTATCCATACACAAAATTTGCGCTAAATCTTACCATGGTTGGATGATGATCAATGTGCTTTGATCTCAACCATTTGGGGTTTGCGCATCGATTATCACATCTATCTACTTATGGCTCCTCTTGCATATGCGTATAGTTATTAGTGTTATAGTACGTTTGGAAGTAGAAAATATACTCCTTCCAACTGCTCTCTTTCCCTTATTCCGCTGTTTGCATCTTATGGCAGTCCATTATAGTACGTTGGGAAGCCGAAAATACACTCCTTCCAACTGCTCTCTTTCCCTCCTTCCGGCGTTTGCATCTTATGGCAACCCGTCGCGTGCTCTTACTCAATTGGTAGACGTCCAGCTTAGCCCTGCCAAGCCATCCTCTTCTTAAGACATGTCCTTTTGTCCTGGCCTAAGTCCATCTAGACCTTGATGCTCGTCACTTGGCTGTGTTGATGCTTCGGGCATGCTTGGCCTTATTCAGAACTAGAATCAAGTGAACTAATGCATGGAATTTATAGATCTCATCAACAACAGTAGGAGTACTTTTGTGAATTCATCATAGAATCACTTTAGGCCAACCTCGTGAATGTGTTCTTAAAGCCTTACAAAGATTTGTCTTGCAACTCACTTTGATCAGTCTACATGTATTCAAGTTCATTCACTCTTCTGCTCTATGTCCTCTCAAAGTATCATGTGACATTGTCTATGTAATTTTCCCAGACAGTGATTTACCGCAATCCACAATGTGTCTCAATCTTTGTCCCCTGACAATCTTGTGATGTGATATGTGATCGTTGATGCCCCAATTGCAAAATTTGTCGCCGCGATGATTGGTTGGAGTACCACGTAAAAATACGACAAGATACTCTGAAGTGTTGTATAATTACTCGCCCACTAGTGGTCCGCGTCGAGAGGTGGCATTGGGACATTTATTTTTTTTAAAAATTTATTTGTAGTGTGGAGTTTTTCAACCGGCTAATCTTCTGACCCGAAATTGATCCGAAAATTCCTCGGAATGTCTCTAGTACTACAAAAGCAAAAACTAGTTAGCATTGTTCGGCGGCGCAGCCAGAAAGCACTCTAATGCTTAAGTCAGCTCGTGAATAGAAGGATAATCAGAAAGTATTGTTCGCGAGAGAAAGAACATGTACCGTACTTTTTTTTTCTAAAGCTATCATATGCGAAGCACGCTTCTAATGACGTCAGAAATAATTGTCGCTACTCTGACGTCATGCATGACACATCAGACGCTAGGTCGGATCTTACGTGCCAGGCTCGAGCCACCTGGAGGACATGTAAAAACGGACGTAGCCACGTTGGTTGGGTCTTCCGGGTCGAGTACCGCTCGCTTCAGTCCGCATGTCTTGCGCTCACCAAGCGGGTTGGTTGCGCAAGACCATGCGGACCAAGTTGGGCCTTGGTCGAACCCATTTGCCTTGCCTAGTAATTGGGTCTTGCTCAGTTAACGATCTAAATCCGGTGCCGTCCTGATCCACTACATGTAGGTATTATGAAGAAAAGGAATCTAAAATGTTTACTAGAGACGTTCTATGTAGCCTATATAGGAAAAGCAATTTTGCATATTGTTCTAAGGTACTTCGACTTGAAGCTGCTAGGTCTCCTACACAACTTGCAAGTTGGCTGTTCAAAGATAATGAGTGCAACTTTGTTCACCCTTTCAATGCAATCAGATTTACATTTCGTCTAGATTAAAAAATGTAAGGATATCATGTAAAAATTCAACTCAATCGAATGTGAATAGGTATTTGTTCTACCAATCTAAGTATTTGTTCTAACAATTTGGTTTTAAAATTTTTAAACTCAGAATTGAACTTCAAATCAGGCACTCACCATGATTCGATTAAACTGGATTTTTGTATGAATTCTTACCAAAACACTGTAAACAAAATAAACGATTTTGCTATCAAAACACAATCGCATATTTAGGATGTTCACATACTAAAACATATAGCCTATGTTTATATACTAAACATACCTAGTTGCTTCCTTCCCCTCGCTAACCCCCTATAGTTTTCATGATTTTATCCATCCAATACTTTTAACCCGTTCCTATCCGTATTGGCAAAGCCACATGCTTCTCCAGAAAATAAAAGCAGCTAGAGAATTTTAAAAAAAGGTTGACATGGATAGAATGTGTATCCCTTCATAACAATATGGTGATGGAGGCAGTATTTTAATCAAGTCCATCTATTCATTTAAAATGGAAAGAATCCAAAGATGTTCTTTTTTATGGCGAGTGGTTGGAGAATTATATTCAAATAGAAATTTATAATAGCAAAATACTTCATCGATGGCGTATTTTTTAGGAGAAAAAAATAAAATAATGATGAAAGAACTCAAATATAGGAGAATTGATAACTAGTTCTTCCCTTCGACGGCAAGATTTGATTCCTTGACCTCTCTATAGAGATTATAGAATAGTGATCAACTAGGCTAGCCTTATTTGGTTCAAAACCCTATTAAAATGAAATTATTATTTGTACCCATGAAAGCTAAGCCATATATAAAGGGTAAGATTTGATTAAATTATTGGTATTCAATTTAACAATGAGATAGTGTGATAGAATCCGAAGATGTTTCTTTTTATGGTGTGTGGTAAGAGAATTATATTCAAATAGAGAATTATACTAATGAGATACGTCATAGATGACGTATTATATTGGAGAAAAAATAAATTAATGATGAAAGACTCAAATATAGAAAAACTAATAATTAATTCGTTACCGACAAGATTTGACTCCTTGACCTCTCTATAGAGTTTTAGTGACTAACTAGGCTAATCTTAGTTGGTTCAGAACCCGACTAAAAATGATTATCTCCGCTCAAATAAGTTAAGCCATATAAAAAAGGTAAGATTTAGTTATTTATTGAATGACTGAATTTTAACAATGAGATGGTGTGAAAGGATAGGATAGCACAGTTTAACCTATGAATGTGAAAGAAATTAATTCTATGGGAGAGGTGTGATATACTTGGGCTAGATGTTAAAAAAAGTTAGTAATATTATACAAAATGTACAATACGGTTTCGCAACAATTCAATACAGCATCAACCAAATATGAGATACTACCATATACATTATTCTCTGTTAACATTCCTTATTTTGTGTGAAATACAATCTCTTGTTCTATGAGAACCCAGCAAGCCTTATTTTCATATAAGAAAGTTTTTGCACACAATTTTTCGTGCATAAATTTAGACACAACTGTATTCGAAACCGTTAGATACTTGTGGAGCTCACAAAATAACAAAAATTCTACGTGCATTCAACTGTTCTGAATACAATTTATCCGATTATATGCACAAAATATTGTGGGCGTAGCATTACTTTGTCGAGTATTCTGTACGGCACCCAAACTTTGACTTATTCTAGAACACAATGGTCCCACGAAATTGGTTATTTGATGTTTGACTATTTTGTCGTTTAACATAGGTTAGAATCCAAGTGTTGTGCTCGTGAGCCAAACAGTAGATTGCAAGCAAAATCAGGCAAAAATCTTTTTTGAAAGTGGTGAAGATTGTTTTGAGAAATTGATGAAAGAGAACTATCACTTCAATTCTGATTTCGAAATAGAATAACTTTGGTGACCTCATCCCATACGTTTTTTGTTTTGGATGCATTATGCTTTGATGTGACTGACTAAAAAACACTTTTTCAAGGGAATAGTTTTACGTTACGAGGTTGGGGACCCAAATCTGCCTATCATTTTATGTCGTGTTGGACTTGGGGTCCTGCTGTGTATTACACGCAGTAATATATTTTGTGCGTCAAATGACGTCTTTTTGACACACGAAAAATTATTCAAACTGTTAGACAGCATTCGGATAGTGTCTTCTCGTTTTGATGCACAACATGATCCCCATGTTGTAGTTGTTAGGTATTGACTATTGGGCATAGATAAACTTGTGTGCTTTCCAATTCAAGCTACAAACATTTGCTATCATAAGTCATAGTATTTTCCTATTCAAGCTAATTGTGGTTACTGTTATACCTAACAATCAGCCTAGAAAGTCTTTTGGTTTGTTCTTTTTCAACGAGGACTTATCATTTCAGATTTGGTGAACAAGATGTAGATGATGTTATTGGGCCAATTCACAACTAGATTAAACTGACTTTTGTCTTGAAAATTGTTTTCTTTTCTTTTTTTTGCATGGCTCACCGAAAATGAATCTCAACCTAGTCAAAAGGAGATCCATGCTCTTAAACCATCTCCATTAGAGATGTTTCTCCTTGTTAGTGCCGGTTCAAATTGAGTTAGCAGCTGATTTTTATTTGTGGCTCTTTTAAGAGCATCTGTTTTGAACTCTTTTAACATCGTGAGTTAAGTTGTGGGGTTGAATGAGGAAAGTGATGAAAATTAAACCATATTGTGTGCTAAGGGTGTTGTCTGGTCTGGTGTAGCTAATGTTACTTTCTCAATCTATACTTTCTCTTCTTTCTCTCTCTTGACCAATGCTCCGGCTTCCCTCACTCAAAAGATCCGCCATTGTAACACAGGTGTATCGAGATAGGCCGTGGATTGAATAGAGAAAGAAGAGAAAGTATTTGACAGATTTCGAGCAACCCCCAACCTTCTATAAGGCCACTACTCTCTCTTCCGGCTCTAAATGACCTGACCACTTTCGATTAGTAGTGTTTATTCAAAATTCAACACGTGTTCCATACTTGCCAAGGTGTATAAAAACAAAAACAAAAACAAAAGGAAAGACATGTAACTGTATGTAAATGCACATATAAATACTTTCGTGTCTGTCATACTCCTGTAATACACTTTTCCAAATGACGAGATCACTTTTCAATGGGATTCACTCCATCGCCCAATAAAAATGAGAGTAATGTTCACTCTTTGTAAAATAAGAGTGAACAAAATGAAATTCTTTTCCTTCCCTTCACCCTCCATTCTTTTTCTTCTATAAAAAAGATAAATACAATTAACAAGTGTTGACATCTGACCTAACCTTTCATACCTAAGTATATAATTAGCAACACTAATAATAGAGTAAAAAGATTGTGTTGTGATTGTGTCGTTTCCGTGCCAAATTTGTTTATGAAAACTTGAAGTTAACTATTACTCCTTAGAATAGTGATTGAGAATCTATTGCTTTGCAAAGATTTAATAACTGTTAGTATAAATTCAATTAATTCCTAACCTAATGTGCACGAAAAGATTTATGATCAATTTTGTTATTTAGAGCTATGACAAAAATTAAACAAAGTAATTAAATTTGAAAAAAAAGAACTATAAGAGAGAAGTTGTTGGGATTTAAATCTACTACCACTATCATTCAAAATTGATCTGAAATTTGATTTCAAGACTAGTAATTCTAAACAACTTTGATAACATAATACACTATGTATTAACCCGATTTATTATTGAAATCAACTATGATCATTGCAACAACTTATTAACTTAGCGTAACATTAATCGTCCTACTAATATGATCCACACAAAACGTTCAATAGGACAACTCATCTTAAAAGTATAAGGTGTCAGTCAACCAAATTGCAAACCAATAGAAGTAATGTATGACCATATATTCAAAATATCCTTGTTATACAACGATGATCCAAATATTAAACTAAAAAAATAATCACTTGGATGGTAGCTTTATATGTACCCTGAAGAATACTTTAGCCAGAGACGTGAATCTTCAATGGTGGAAGTCATGGAGTTATGCCCCTCCTCTAGCTCATGGAATAGTTCAGAATCCTATAAAGAAAGTAGGGTTACCCTGTTAGTCTGCTCCCCCAAAATGCTTCAGAACTAAGAATTTTGACCTAAAATGCCATCGACTAGCCCAACAGACTTGACCATTGTTCTGGAGACAAGCATCTAGATGAATCATGATCATCGTCTGGATGGAATTTGCTGGAAACTCAAATCTTGCTTCAAATGATCTCTAAGGCACCCAACATCCGTTGCAATTATCCAAAAGCCTGTTGCAAGCCCCTTTCGCATCCAATGATTGTCGAAACTAGCAAACACAACAAAAACGTACAAAGTTGACCAAGTAATGAGGTAAGCGGACAACAAAAACAACTTAGGGAGCTTAAATCAGCACATTGAAGCACTTATCATCTAGCGAATAACCCATTACATCTCACCCTAAAAATAGCTTTAAATTAGCACGTCGAATCACTTACCATCTAACTTTTTTGTCAGCTATATAGAGCCCTTTAGTTAAATCCTCTCCCAACATTACACCACGCTAACTATTTGTTTCCTTTTTTTGAAGTCTAAACAATTATAGTTGCACCTTAAAAAATTGCATGTATGGTTCTATGGGAGGTGAATAAATCTCGTAACTAGCCGGATGAAATCTGAGCACTGTGTTCTAATATACGTGTACATAAGGTATACCAACAAATTGCCAGATTTCCTCTACAGGGAAGAAAGAAAATGAAAAAACCCATACAACGTGGATTCTGGCAATGCAATGGAGTTTATGGTTTGACACGAGAATAAGCGTGATTTATCGGCTCAGCACATCCGCCTCAGATGAGCAGCAACCATGACATATATGGTTCTCAGCCAGTCTTGCTGAAGAGCCAACCACCCCATGTCGACCTCTCTTCTGGCAACAGATCCCGGACGACAACTCTTTGGTTGCAAAATATCTGGTCGGCTCTACCTATCAACATGAACATGTTGACCCGTCCTTTTGTGTGTCAAATCAAAACATGATCACAGATGACAATGTAGAAAAAGCATTTGAGTGCATCCATCAGAACACAACTGATCCCTTTAAATAAGGGTGAACACCAATCAACAAAGGGATCGATCCCTTGGAAGACTTACGCCAGATCAATCAGCAAGAACTTTCTAGCCAAACCAAACCACTATAAGTAGCATTTTACTTATTCATTTTCAATATTCGTACGTGCTCGGCAGAACATTTGTTTTATGAGCTTTTCCTCTCATAGGTACTTAGCCACCAGAGAGCAGTCTGACCATTGGTTAGGATATCTCTGATTGGTTGTTTCCTTGTGTAGACAGGACTTCTGATTGGTGCATTAGCTTAAACACATCCAGGTCAACACTCTTTCAGCTATAGCAGGACTCATGGAGTAGTTCCAAAAATCCATATCCCGCACTTGGTGACCACAATGGGATCCTGAAAACTAAAGAGTTTTCATTGTGTGATAGTACCACATGTTCCACCTAGTCAAGCAATGTCGATAAACAGAGGGAAGTATAGTTGCCAGGGGAAGAGGTCCTAAACGCAGAAAAGAATGGGGCCCCCATTCAACTCTAGCTAAGGTCTATGTGCCAGTGCAAGCTGAATCTATCGGATTAAATGAAGACTGCCAACCTAATTAGATGAACAAGACAAAGAGATCCACCACCTCACGAAGAAGATGGACGAGGCCGAAACATCCTCCCGTCGTGGAAGGCGGGAGCAAGAGAAAGAACGAGGACAAACGATAGAGAAGGAATGACCTCAAGGATGTTCTTGGGAGAGATGCTGAGAAGACGAGGAGCGAAAGCACCATTCTCTTACACAAAAGTCACGAGGCCACAAGGTAGTCGGGAGGATTGAGGTGACCAGCCAATAGTGCTAAGTTTCTTTTGAGTACGTCGAGGACCACAGAAGCTCCGAACCGAGAGGTCAAGATGAAAAAGAGAAAGTAAGACGGAAGACAAGGACAAACACCCGAAGTAGGCCTGCGCTAATGAGCCAGTCTAGGGATGAAGGGCTGCCAACCACCTTTTCTCAGCACATAATGAGGGTAGCAAGCCTGATGAAGTTCAAAATGTTAGCCTTTGAGCTTTTTGACGGGTTCAACGACCCCTACAACCATATCCAATACTACTTCTATGCTATGATCATGATGAAGCGCTCATGTGCAGAATATTTCCATCTAGTATTAGACACGTTGTCCTGCGCTGGTTCTACAAGTTAGAGCCTAACTCCATCAACAATCTCAAACAACTGAAGTCAGACTTTACCATTTGTTTCTTCTTGAGTAAGAAAATCCCCAAAATCATACAAGGGGTTAGTGACAATGAAACTAGCCAAAGGAGAGGCCCTGAGAGCTTAGAGTCAAAAGGTATTGAAATTTGTAAAATGAGATGGAGGATCCCGTGTAAGTTTTTGTCTTCATGACCCTCAAAATGGGGCTTCCAATGGGCTCCGAGCTTCGCAAAAATCTCACCCAAAAGAAATCAAGGGAACTCCAAGCCGTTATGAACATGGTGGACGAGTTTAAGGATGTCAAAGACGAGCTCTTGGCCAAGAGCAAGAAAATCAAAAAGAGGAGGAGGAGAGAGTAGAGAGTAGAGAACAGAGGAGAGAGGTAGAGACGATAGTTGGAAACAAATAAATTCAAAAAAGGGAGGATCGAGAAAGAGACGGACCAAAAAAAGGAGGAAGAATTGAGAACAAAGTTCAACCAGTCGATCTCCAAGATCTTCCGAAAGATTGAAAAAGAAGCATACTTCTAAGACCCTAGGCTAATGGGAGGAGACCTAAACCGAAGTGATCGAAAATTGTACTGCGCTTTCCATAAAGACCACAGGTCCTCAACCGAGAAGTGCTTTTCCTCAAAAGGCTCTTGAAAGACTTTGTACAGCAGGGCACTTGAAGCAATTCGAAACGGTTCCCGGAGAGGAGGAAGACAAGAAAGGGAGAAGGAAGAGGTTGAGAGGTTAGACCTCTTGGAGTAGTAATGGTCATCGTAGTGGCACCTGAGCGTAAAAAGCTAGCAAAACTCAAGAGGCAAATCAGTAGAAGGAAAAGAAAAAGGAAAGCATATCAGGTGAGAGTAGATTTGTCGGCCAATGTTCTACCGAGAAAATAGCATCTCGTTTACCGAGGAGGATAAGGAAGGAGTCGAGTATCCCCACGATGATCCTTTGGTACTAACTATCTGAATCAACAAATACGATGTGCATCAAGGGCTCGTAGACTTGGGAAGTTAAATGGATGTTATGTTCTACGATACCTTCAAGAGAATCGAAATCAAGGCGTCAAACCTTATGCCTTTGTGCATTCAATGCTAGTTGAGAGGACCCCTCGGGAAAATTTTTCTCCCGATCCCGTGACCAAAGAACATGAGTTCTTGGTATTTGGCATCCCCTCTATGTTCAACGTCATCATGGGGAGGGGATGGATATCTAATTTGGAAGTTGTCCCATCTACTTTCCACCAAAAACTTAAATTT
Source organism: Arctostaphylos glauca (assembly GCA_019985065.2). Taxonomy (NCBI): domain Eukaryota; kingdom Viridiplantae; phylum Streptophyta; class Magnoliopsida; order Ericales; family Ericaceae; genus Arctostaphylos; species Arctostaphylos glauca. The sequence continues at coordinate 29,623,683 of JAHSPW020000009.1, read as the reverse complement.
CCTACACCCAAGAGAATTCATAGGGTGAAGGGTAATTAGTCGACTACGATAGAGGTGCCGGACTAGTAAGTCTTGAAAGATGTCGGGGGATGACTTGAACACAAGACAGTGGACAACCTGAAAAAGGTCGGCATCAATCCCAATGACGACGAGAGGTACTTTCGAATCGAAGCCTCCCTGAGGATGAGGAGTTGGCAATTGTCGGCTTCCTCACGAAAAACATAAAAGGTTTCCGTATGGATGCCCTACGAAATGCCTGGGTTTACCCGGAGAGAGGCAACGGTGATACGCCCCCAGTGAAGCAGAAAAACAGAAGGTCCAGGTAGACGCAATAAATGAGGTGGTGGAAAAACTCCTTGAGGCTCATGTTATAAAGAAGTTGCATACCCTGAATAGCTGTTAAATATAGTGGTAGTAAAGAAGAACGGGAAGTGAAGGGTCTGTGTAGACTTCATTAACCTAAACAAAGCTTGTCCAATAAAACAATTTTTGGACTTGCCATCGAAGTACTTCGAATGAGGTTTCTGGATGCTTACAAAGGCTACCATCAAATAGCTATGTATGAACCCGACCAAGAGAAGATGACATTCATCACCTCTAGAGGACTCTTTTATTACAAAATGATTTCGTTCGGGCTAAAAAATGCAGGGGCAACATATCAAAGGTTGGTCATAAAATGTTTTTCGAACTGTTTGGGCGAAGCATGGAGGTATACATTGATGATGTGTTGGTTAAATCCAAAGAGCTGGAGACTCAATTGGAGGATCTCCAAGTAACCTTCCACATCCTCAAAGGTTACAAAATAAAGCTCAATGCATTGAAGTGTATCTTTGCAGTCGAATTTCGAAAATTCCTAGGATACCTCATTCCAAGGAGAGAAATAGAGGCCAATTCTGAGCAAATAAAGGCAATAATGTAGCTCCAACAACCAACTCATTGTAAGGGAGCCCAGAAGTTGATGGGCATAGCGATAGCCTTGAACCGCTTCATCAACAAGCTCTCAGTCTAATGCATGCCTTTCTTCCAATTGATGAGAGAAAACGCAAAGTTCCAACGGAACGAGGATGCGACTGAGTATGAAGGAGCTCAAGCACTACCATTCCAAGCCACCGCTGCTCTCAATGCTCGTCCTGCGAGAACACTTATACATATACCTACCAGTGTCAAACAACGTTAAAAGTGTCGCCTTGCTTAGAGAAAAAGAAAAAACCCATTTGCTGATCTAGAACATTAGCAAAAACTCATCAAGGGTGAGACTTGATATCCCCCGCTGGCAAAACTGGCCTCGGCACTACTAGTGGTATCAATTAAGTTGCATCGCTTTCTTTGCCAAGTCCATCACAATCTATATTGACTAGCCCTTAAAAGCCCTCATGCGCAAGGTGGATATGACGAAGCAAATATTGAAATGAGCAGTAGAACTCGGGTAATACGAGATTCAATACATACCGAGAACGACAATGAAAGGCTAGGTGTTGGGTGACTGTGTGGCTGAGTTTACAAAGATCGAGGAGCCTGCATTTGACCAAACATTAATCGAGAAAACAATGCATGGGTCACAATTCAGCCCCTCTAGATGGGCAAAACACCACCAACGGAGAAAGAACATGGGCCAAAATGGAGTTTGTATTGTGATAGGCCATCAAACGCTTGGGGAGCAGGGATCAGCGTGATTCTTACTTCACTTGAGGGGACAATGATTGAGTAGTCAATCACTTAGGGTTCTGAATATCCAACAACGAAGCTAAGTATGAAGCTCTTATCTAGGACTTAATTATGCCATAACCTTGGGGGCACAGCTGATCACCATATACTTCGTCAGCTAACTGGTCGTCAAATAGATAGAAGGATAATACGAAGCAATGGACAGTCGAATGGCAGCATACTCCCAACTAGCCAAACGTTTGATGAGCAAACTCGGGAAAGCAATGATCAAGTAGATTGTGCGGGAATAAAATCACTACGTCAAAGCCTTAGCATCTCTTGCCTCTATAGTCAAAACTGAACTTAGATGCACTATACACATATTCTACCAATCGAGACCAAAAATAGAGGACGAACATATCTGCGTGACCATAGTTGACGTTAGGCCATCCTAGCTGGACTCGATCACCTACTACCTGAAGGATGGAACATTACCATAGAACAAGACTGCCCACAGACTAAGGCAACAAGTGGGAAGGTTCTAGCTAAGTCCCGACGGGCAACTTTATAGTAGATCCTTCTTTGGACTATACTCGTGTTGCGTCCGAGAAGAGGAGGTCCAGATGTTCGTTGCAAAAGTTCACAAAAAAAGTGCAAAGCACACACAGATGGGCGATCATTGGTGCACCAGGCTTTAACATTGATGGCCAAGGATGAAGAAGATGCCACCAACTATACGAAATTGCATGAAGTAGCAACAGTAAAGGCCCCTAACCCACCTGTCCTCCGAGAATCTCAGCTCAATGAGCAACCCATGGTCATTCTCTCAATGGGGGCTAGATACCGTCAAACCACTCCTCGTCGTCCTAGGAAGCCTAAAATATCTCGTGGTGGGCAAGGACTAGTTCACCAAATAGATCGAGGCAAAACACTTGGCTCGGATCGGGACATCGAGATCCGACGTTTTGTTTAGAAATACATCATCATCGGATATGGGATTTGTGAAGCTTCTGTAGCTGATAATGACACTCAATTTGACTGCGAAGTTTAGAGACTTAGCAAAAAGTATGCTACTAAAGCGTACTACTCAACGCCGACCTATCCTTAGAGCAACGGACAGGTAAAAACATCAAGCAAAATCATACTCAACAAACAAGAGAAGCGATTGCAGAAAGCTAAGGGCAGATGGGTAGAGAATTGCCGAGTGTGCTACGGGCTTATCGAACGACTCCACGAAGAGCAATCGATGAGATCCTTTTAGGCTTAACCTTTGGGGTGGAGGCGGTAATCACAATCGAGGTCGTACTCCCGACTATAAAGTCTACCGATTACAATGTGGACTAGAATGACGCAGGATGGAGAAACGACTCGGATCTCGTCGAGGGGACGAAGAGAGTCAGCACTCATTAAATTGCCCAACTACAACAACAACTAACCAAGTCCTACAGCAAGAACGTAAGACCACAAAAATTCGATTCAGGAAAGCTAGTGCTGAAAAAGATCTTCCTAACCAAGAAGAAACCGCCAACAGAAAATTGGGAACCAACTAGCATAAACCATACGAGATCATGTCAGCAGCAGGGACATAAACATAGTTTCTCAAAAGAGCAGATGGGCAAGAATTCCCACACCGTTAGAATGTCACTCACTTGATTTATATTATTTCTAAGTAAAAATGAAGGAAGCATTTTTAGCAAAGACCATTTTTAGCAAAAACGACGAGTCTCAACAAACTCACCACCAGCACACTCAAGCAAAGCACCGGATGCACCTTGACATTATGCGCGACAAGGGCTAAACGTCTTCGGCCCCGTGACAATTGACAATAGTCCGCACTCAAACCTCCAATGAATGAAAGCAAGCACTCGTTTCAAACAAAGTTCGATTTACTAGCACCCAGTGCCCAGCCACCCTGCGATTGGTAGAGGTCTTGGCGTCATGCACCCAAGGAAGAAGCATTCTTTTAAAACGAAGTATAAGTGATTGGCACACAGTGCTCGACCAGCCTGCAACGCGCAGAGGCCTACACATACAATGCTAAGCCTCGTTGCGTTGAGCAAGGCCCTCGACATCATATGCCCCATGGTAAACATTGGTTTAAAACGAACAAATTACCGAACAACGCGTTGGGCAAAAATGGATAGTAGAGAGAGAAACAAAACTCATTAACAAATACACGAAATTAGACAAGTGTATGTTTGTACATATAAAAAACAAACAGTACAAAGAAAGAAGAGTACAAAGACAAACTGTACAAAAATACAAAACCCAAACAAAATTTCTTCTATGTAGACTTCCCAAATCATGCTCATCACTGTTGAAAGTTACAAAAAGAAGAATCAGGCTGCAAAAGCTTCATTTCCTTCCACTAATTGGGAGACATGCCAATCCACCTTGGCGCAAACATCTTGCCAGTCGTTCCGATATCTCTTGTTTTTAAAAGCCGCAGCAACATGAGCGTACCTCTCCTTGACCTTGTCAAAATATTCCTCATGCTTCTTCCATACCGCCTCCTAACTTTGTTGTAGACCAGTCGTCTTGCCCTCCAGATACCCACATCTATACCATGGCCCAGTCAAAAAATATCAACCTTCCTGGATGACCAATACTAGTTCGAATCTAGCTCTTTCCTCCCAGAGGATCCCCAAGGCAGCAAATTCATGAGTGGCATTCGGCTTTTCTCAGAGCCACTACCCCTGGATCCCCGATCCTCAACTAATCAGGCGATGGACGAACAGCCCGGTCCTTGACCTACCTGGTTGGTTCCTCAGCATGCTAGGTCCTTTCCATGGCCAACTTAACATTTCTCAGCCCTAGCTTCAACATCCTCAGCACACTTCACAACCTTTTTCAGATATGCTTTGGTCCTGGACAACTCATTGGTCAATTGGGCCACCTCGTTTGATCTCTCCGGCAGATTCATGTGACTGTTGTTGATGTCGACTGACGACCTCCCATGACTGGTACCGCAAAATGTCATCCGCAAGGACATTGCAGAGGACGTGCATACTCTTGCCGGGCTCTTGAAAAGCCGAAGGTAGTCACGTCTCCACGGGCACTAAAACTCGCTCGCCATGTCTATCCCTCCCCCTTCTTGGCATCTTAATAATGGGTCGTAACTGCAACTCTCTCTCCTTGTCAAATGTGCTTCAGTCTGGAACCACCTCTGCCTCCTCTCCTTAGACGTTGACTCTTTTATGGTGGCAGGAGCAGAGTGCAAAGCAACTTCTGTTGGAATGGTAGGGTAGTAAAAGGGACTGCTCGGATCAGGGTGCAAAGAACTAGGCAAGCCTTGTACTATTCTCGCCATCTCCCTCATGACATGCTCGATCTCCCTCTTGCATTTTGTAGGATTTTGAGAATGCTTGTCAGTGATAGTAATGGGTCACCTTGATATGGGAAGCTCAGAAATGTCCCGTCACGAAATATCCCGTCACGAAATATCTTGTCAGCGCATCTTGCGGTATAAGGGGAGGAGCCTCGAGTGGTATATCCTGATATTTGAAAACTTTGGTGACAAGGTCCTTGGCAGTCATGGGAATCTTATCACGAATATCCCAAGCAAAGTTAATTATCCAGTTGGCAGTCTACAAGTGGTCAGATTTAACACCCCACAAGTAAAAAAGACAAAGCAATAGTTAGAAAAATAGCCACATGACCGAAAAAAGCAAAGCAACTCTACATTTAAGTGCTCAAACTACAATCTGAAGGAACTGACATTTCTCTCAAAACGATTGCAAGGCTCATCAGACTCAAAACTCCCAATCACCCGAGGCCACAAGGACGTCGTCCTCCACAATACTCTTACTACAAATTTGGACAAGGACGGTCTCAGGGATTTCGGGAGATCGAAAATAAAGCCCACTGGCTCTTCGGCGGAGATCGTAGCAGCACATCAGTTCTTGGACCCCAACGCCTACGCTAGTAACCTCATTTAGGGCTTCAACGTTGGCAAATATTCTTTAAAAAAGTCAAATTGAAGAAGCGAATAAGGAACCCCATATAACCATTGTATGCATTAGGGAACCTAGGGAAAACACATCCCATACTCTACCATGGGCACTAACAGCATTCAAGCTTGTTCCGACAAGTGCGGGCTTGAGAATTTGTATCAAGCAGTTCTACTCCAACCCCACGAGAGATCTAAAAGAGATTGTTGAACTTTTTAATACGGCCAGAGAATTAAAATGGCTAGAGTAGCAATCCATAGTTATACAATACCTTGCAAAAAAAACTTTTGAGAGAATAGAAAAAAACTTGGAGCACACAAGGTCAATGTCTTGTGTAAATGAAGGGAGGTAAAAGTTGAGCTAATAGGCCAGAGAACGAGAAGGTGCATAAAATGCTAAGCAAATTTTATAAGTTCGTACAAAAGCAGAACCGATCAAACCCAACTTGACCACGCATGACTCGGCTTGACATGGTCCTATTGTGAAGAACTCTATTATGCTCGTCTATGCCCTATTGACAAATCGGGGACCTTTACGAATTAACGTAGAATGTAATCCTTGGCTCATTCTCGCAAAGTTGACCAACGAAGCACCATCAGAATCTGAAAAGCAAATCTACCTTTGAGATGTCATTCAAGACAAAATTGATACTCAACTCAGTCACACTAGATTATCCAAACAAACATCCTTCTACAAAAAACCATGCCTTTACAAATACAGAACTACTAACCTCCTGCTCGGTCTATAGGGCCGCCCAGGGAGTTGAACAAATCATGCAATAAGAAAGAGTGTTTAGGTGGCATAAAATTGGAGTATGATGCAATAATAGGAAATTGTTCGTGTGGTTAAAAGCGAACCATGCAATGTTGAAAGAAGAAAACATAAAGGAGACAAAGTGGCACTGTGATAAGATACTAAAGGAGAACGACACGTCTATTACGAAAAAGCATATGTACATCCATTAAGCCCCTCCTTTTACAAAAAGAAATGAGGGCACTCAAGTGAAGGAAAAAAGAAGGAAGCCAAAGAAAGGAAAAAGGAAATTTAGCCTAGACTTATGACACGTCATTATCATCATTATCATCTAGTTGGACGAGGAGTTCGGGAACTCCTTTGGAAGCTGTTGAGGAGCTGTATAACCCACCTAATGGCAGGCCAAGAGGTATCCCCTCTGAAAGCTCCTATTCGAAATGGGCTCAACCTGTTCCACAAAATCCTCTATCGAGTTCTTCTTCAAATCCCTTAGCCTGACCTTCGAGTCATTAATAGACCCATGAAGCTTTTGGAAAAGAGCACATTTGTGATTGCACCGAGCCGAAGAGCTGGCAATGGTAGTACCAAACTTGACAATCTTTTGCCTCATCGTCTTCTGCTCGGCCTCAAAAGCCTTAAACTTCTTCTGAAAAACAGAAGATCTGGAAATGGCACTATTCAATTCACGTGTTAGGAGAGTCCTCTCGGCCTCCATCATAGCCTTCTTCTCAGCAAACGAAGCTTTCTCAGCTTCAATTGCCCCCTTCAACATCGTCAGCTTCTCCTCCAGGGCCTTCGCACCATCTCTATGCAGTCCTTTCTTATCTTTACTTTATGTCCATTGACATAAGTACCCTTCATTTGCAGAATTTGTTGATCAATAGGTAATGAATGAAACAATAATCTTGCCTCACAAGATAGGAGGAGAGGGTGACAATTGTTTTTTTATTCTTTACTCCACAAGATATTTTGGTTTTCAACAATCCCGCTAACATTCTTTGTTTTGTTCAATATTACTCGAAATCAAATACAAAAAGACCGAAACCGCCAGTCACCAAGTCGTCATTGGCGCCTAGAGATCCTCAACAATGAAGTTCAAATGCATAAAATGATGTTCAACTCATGAAACACACATTATTGGGATGTCGAATGGTTCTAAAATAATTTCAATTTCTATCAATCAATCAATATCACCGCAATTTTATACTTTTACGGATGAATGTATAACTTCGATTTATATATCTTTCTTTATTATTTTGGAGTAAAACCTTGTATTTCACATTTGTTGCATAGAGTATACAAGACAAACAATAAAAGTAAAGCAACATCTAATTGAGCTGAATACTTGTAATTTAGTAATTAATGACTATCATCCTCCTACATGGTGTCATCCAAAAGTCCATTAAGCTGCCAGCACAAAACATCAACCTACAAAATAAAATACAAATTTTGGACTAACTTCCTAACTTACCGAAGGAATGAGGGTTGAGGTGAAAAAAATAGCATAAAACAAATAACGATAAGAAACTAAAATAGAAATTGTAATACAAGCAATTAAGTTCTGTCAAGATTTCTGGCGAGGCTAGGGTTCCAAGAAGGTCTGTCAAGATTTCTGGCGAGGCTAGGGTTCCAAGAAGGTCGACAGCCATTTCATTTCCCATTTTAGTATAGAAACCAAATTGTAAAAAATCGGCACAAATGTAATTGCTAAACTAAAGTTGACCTTCTTTAGATCATTCGAAACAATGGCAAGTCAATCGTGCCTGACTAAAAATGTTGGTGCACAAAATGATGGTTAATCTCAACATGCTTCATACACTCATGGAGGACTGAGAATTGTGTGCAATATGATGGGCACTTTTGTTAACGCATAAAGACGTGTAGAAGCCTCAAAGGAACAACGATATCCTATAAAAGCGACTATGCCAAATGATTATAGCAATAGCTAGAAATATAGAGTGGTATTCAACTTTAGAACTGGTAAGTAATAAACCGAGGGCACACACATTCTGGCTACAAATGTTAGTAAAATACCATTTGAAATATAGAACCTAACATGCAATTCTATTGAAATATGAACAACCTTATGCTTAGTGAGAGTAGCACGATGAACAATACAAGTGGTGTATTCCAAAAAGTACAAAGAGGACTCGAGTGACGAGAACCCCAAAAACTCGTAGTCGTACATGCACGCAAATAAACAAAAACATAAAACATAAAAATTTTGTCTAGAGGAGAATTATAAGTTTTGCAGTCACCAATCCCAATATAACAAAACCCACCCAATTTCTCCGTTGCCAATCTCTCCATAGGGATAAAGAAACCAAAGTGAATCGTGTTTCTTTTAAGTGGATTCACTTGAAGTCATGGAAAAAGACACATTGTTTTGGAGCCAATCCAGACACTAACTATACATGAAACATTTGCTCTGATCTCCAACAATCACTTTGGTGCAATTCACCTTTTGAACCAATTACTCTGATTGTGATATACAATCCCAAATGTGGAAGTCAAAACATAACAAACAAAATTGTCTATAATCTCGAATCATAGAGTCAAAATAGTGGAAGCAAAACAAACGAGTTCTCTTCAAACAAATATAAACTATTGATATCCATGCTATTAAAAAAATGCAAAAATGCAGTTAACTGAAAAATTTCAAACAAAATAATCAATTTCCTGGAGTTCCAAGCTAACTCGGAACTAAATCCCAAACAAGTCGCGACAACTCCAAAAGCAAGTTCCAATAACAATATCATATACCAAACCAAATGAAAAATCAGGAGACAAGCCATTCTCTCCAAGGTTGCCATCAACCACCCAAATGAGCAAGCACTCAAAGGTGCTTAAATCAACATCATAGGGATATGCCCTAAATTAGTTTCGAGCTTAATCCTGATGACCTTAATCCCGAGCGCCAAGTAAAAGCCCAAACCAAAATAGACCATAGTGTTGCATCAGCATAAACTTGGCTCACAATTGCCTCTGCCAAACATCATACTCTCTCCGAAAGCGATTCAAAGCCATGTGCCCAAACTCGAAAGTATCTAAAGAAAAATCTTTAGTTTCACGAACGGTTACCTACCTCTCATCACCACAAAATTGCCTGAAACAATCATTAGCCTTCACCTGGCAAAATAATTCCCAGGCCTTTGACCAGAGTCCCTTATGGCTAATGTTGCGGTGTGAATGAAAATCACGTGTAATCTAACGGTGTTACTTAATGGTATCAATTGCTACTTAATGGTATAAACCATTACGTAATAGTGATAACAGAACGTTGTGCTCGTTACAAACAAAAAAATGCACATACTTAAGAATTTATAGGTTTGCCACTGCCAAAATAAGCGGAAAGGAGAAAAAAAAAAGAACACCTTACATCTACTCCATTTGCTGGACTTTAGTAATTTTGATTTTGGTGAAACATCTTATAGCATGAATCTAGCGACAACCATGACTACCTTTACAGACTTCGTCATTCTCTATCCTATGATTATGAATCAAGTGATAGCCACAACTACCCTTATCCCCCCTCACTCTCCTCCCTCATATGGTCTTAATCCTACGTATTCATATTCTCAGTATGTCATGCAACGAGAGCAACAACAAAGACGGGATACTAACATGCTATTGTCTAGTTATGTATTTCCTACTAATCTTACCGGATGGAATGAAGGTAGCAGCAGCAACAATCAAGTTCAGTATACTTCCTAGGGGCTCCATGACACTCATTTTGGTGGTCGCTTTTATGTCATGTACTTTTCTATTTTCTATTGGTAGCTATTATATTGTCATGTGAGACACTATGGACCAAATTAATTTGTGTAGTTTGTAAAAAGTAATGAATGTTTTGTAGCCTATATGTTCAACAATATGTTTTTGGGTTGTTAGAAATTGGCATGTGTTAGGTTGGAATTTTGAATTTTCTTTCTACAACCATTACACTCTTAAAATCATATGATAAATTATAATGTCCTTGAAATTACAAAAGAAAAATTCTTTATAATTTAGCATAATACACATGACTTGCTACAAACATAAACAAATAACATTAATTTCATACAATTATTTTCAAATAAGTTGATATGAACATGTGAAATATATAGCATTAGGCATAAAGAATAATGAAAAATAGCCAATAACCATTCAAAATTCTAAAAATATAATTCTAAAAAAAAAAAAAAACACAGGCGCCAATCATTTCTCTACGAGTTTTGCAAAGTTTTAAAAAAATTCTCTGATTTTTGCTACCGTTATGTTCCGAATGAAGCCTTCTAAAGTTGCTTCATCAGGACAACTACTGTGATGGTGACCGATACCAATATTTCAAACTATGGGTTTGGCTGCCACTCACATTATTTCGGGCTTCTTCTGATCCGCCTAACATTATTTTCATCTACTCCAAATGTTCCAAAGTATGTTACTCCTTTCGTGGTTCTTCATGTGCATTATAGACTAAATCACTGACCAACTCCTCGATGTTGAAAAATGAAACTCGGTTGCGACACCTATAATAGAAAGCACTAGGGTCAAATATCCACTCGCTTGAATGAATAACGTATGTCAAATCCGATGTTTTAAAAACCTCTAGGTGCACTGAGGTGCCATTGTCCCTTGGAACCTAGGAGGGAGGCACGTACCTCGTCTGAGCAAGGCGCAAATTGTTGAAATAATTAGAATTCTGATATAAGCAAAATTTCAACCTTAACCAATACGTTTTAGATACACAAATGCCATAAATACAACATTCCAAATGTTCAAATCGAGAAATGCAAAGCATAACATTCATAAAAAAAACTAATGTAACATTTAGTTTTGAAAGCATAGTACTAATAGAATGGATAAAGGACAATGGCGGCAATCAAATATCTAATCATGCACACCTACCCCTCAACACCAATTACTTCTTCATCTTCTTCATCAGTTATATCCCTCCACATCGTCGCCTTCTTCTTCTCCCTTGTCTGAATCTCCTTCTCCCCATCTCCCCATCTCCCCATCTCCCCATTCATCTTCCTCATCTATTTGCGGAAGAAGAAGATGAAAAAGAATGTGAGTAGTTCGATTGATTCTACTCAAGACTTCAATTGTTCAGCTATTGTGTTTCGTTATGCTTGATTCATCTAGTGCTAACGATTAGAGCCTTTTAGGACCTTATCCACTGCATTGAACCACGTTTTAATCCTCAGTAGTGGTTGCAAAGAAATCTAAGCATTAATTCAAAGAAAATCATGAGACGCACACTGCCTAACACCTCGCTGCAAGACATGCGCCTCAGGTCCCTCAATTGCACTTCTTGCATCCACATCTTGTCTCGGGGAGGCAAATCCCTCTTGGTGTGCCTCATCTCAGCGTCTAGGTGCGCAAGGCGCGTGCCTTTCAAAACACCAACCAAACCTGTAAATACAGAACTCATATATCCATCCTCTTCGCTTGCAATTTTGCCCTTGGACTCCTTGTCAATCAAGCTCCTGGGAGCATGACAATCCTTCTTCCAATGACAATCCTTGTGACAATAGACACAAAACCACCACAACACTACCTTGGATTTAGCAATTCAACCAACCACTGCAAATTTTTCTTCTGCTTGGGTTTTGAAAGGGTTAATGGTAAGTTCTTTATTCTTATAACCACACAGAAACAAATCCTTCTTTCTCTGAATTGAGACTTTTCAACACTTTCCACTCATAAGGTCCAAACGAGTAAATGAGACTCTTGGCATTTTCCATGTAGCAACTTCTGTAGTACGACTCACCTCAGCATCTAGGTGCACAAGACGCACACCTTTTAAAACACCGGCCAAACATTGTAAGTACAAAACTCAAATCTCCATCCTCTTCGCTTGCAATGTTGCCCTTGGACTCCTTGTCAATCGAAGCATGACAATCTCTCTTTCAATGACAATGCTTACGAAAATAGGCACAAAACCATCATAGGACACTGCCTTGGACTTAGCAATTCAACCACTGCAAAGTTTGCTTCTACTTGGGTTTTAAAAGGGTCGTCGGTAACTTCTGTATTCTTAGAACCACACAGAAACAAATCCTTCTTCCTCGAAATTGAAACTTTTTACACTTTCCACTCGTAAGGTCCAAGACAAAGTGGTATAATGAGACATTTGGCATTTTCAATGTAACAACTTCTGTAGTTTCAAGTATTTCACGTGTAGAGAGGTAAGGTAGCAAAAGAAAGTAAGGCAAACTCGAAAACAATCTGGTACTGATTGAAAGAACTTTTAACAGCACGTGAACAAAAAGTTTTAGAATTTTAGGGTATGAATTGAAAATTTTAGAATTAAGAGATTAAATTGCCTTTCTAAAGCTTTGGAAATTGAATTGGAACTTTAAAAACTTACAAAGACTGAAGGTTAATTCTGCAAACAAATTGCCTTTTTTAACTCATTGGATCTGTCCGTAGAAGATGATAGGACTGCTAAAGGCATGTTTGGTGTTCCAAAACTCTAAAAATGGTCATCAATAGTTCCTTTTAATTATGATTGTGATGTTGTTCGCGCCGTCAAACTCTTATTGACGAGACAAAGCACCTAGATGCTAAAAAATGCAATTTAAGCACCTCAACATCTAGGCAAATTTCAATCGAGCCCACAAACCAAAGCTCTAATAGCACTTGTTGTGCTTTAACAACCCCATAAATTCACAAACGTAAACAAACAAACAAAAGATGCAAATTTACATAATTCTACGATGACCTTCTGCGCAAACAATGAATTTGTTTGTCTAGAGGAGACCCATCCAATAAAAGAAAAGCCACCTAATTTCTCCCTCACCAATCTCTTTGTTTTCCGTTGCAAATAGTGAGTTGCAAGAAGAAAACTTATATAGGGTAAGAGAAACCAAAATGAATCTCGTTTCGTTCAAGTGGATTCACCAAAGGGCAAGGAAAAGGGTCCATTAAATTGAAGCCAATCCAAAGCCAGTCTTTTGAGATTTGCAACAACCATCACCATGAAAAATGTGTTGAAATCTCTAGCAGGTCTTTCATTTCGAACTCTCAAAACATAAGGAGTTTCACCTCAATAATAGCAACAATATTGAAATATGTAAACCACCATGCCATAGCGAAGGAGAATTAATTGAATAGAAGTTTAACGAATGAATCATCTATACTAATTTAGAAACCAGTACGTAAAAACTATAAAGTGACATTGCTCATACCAAGTACAAGTTATTTGAGACCAAAGTGAGCACGACAAAAATGACAAACAAGAACAGAAGGTTGTTGAAATCCCTAAAGGAGAATGAATTTAAACTTCTACACAAGTATACGTTAAGGATCAAAGTGCGAACAATGGTTATCTTAACAATGAACAGCTCTCCTTATATACCAATCCATATTCTTGAGCAAGCCTAAACAAGTTTATACTGTAGTAAATAACCGTTGAAATGGATGTTCACTTTGCAGACCCATTTACAACTAATGGAACTTTGCATGTTGATAGAAGTACCAAATCTTAAGTTTTGAGATATAGTAATAGTAGTGAGCTCGACATTCAAAGCATCGATCCAGTTATGATCAATATAGGCTTCTATTTATGACCCAGTTTCAAAACAATTATGAATACAATAAAAAAGGAACGATAAGGAGAAAAGCAAATAATAGTAAAACCAAGTCAAACTAGGGGCGGCAATGAGTAGTATAATGTTGTCCACGAGACCAGGGCCAAAGAGGTAGGTTGAGGGGTGTTGGAGCAAGGAGGCAGAGGCAGAAACAGAGAAGCTACATGACAACAATAATAAAGCAAAGAAAAGGCACAAGCTGAGTGTACCAAGGAAAAGTAGAACATCAAAAAGGCATGTTAGAAGGGAATGGGCATTCAGAACCAAGTCCTCTTTAGCAACTGGTACAAGTGTGGGAGTTGGGGAGAAATACACATACCCTCAAACAAATAACATAACTAAACCCGTGTTAATTCAAAGTCACAGGGACATAACGACGACTTTTGTGATTGATGCCATACCCTTAGAAAACACACAGATCACAAAAAGCAGTAAGCTTAATCGGTTGCTCTATGGAGAAGGACAAAGCAAGTAGAGTGAAAAAAACGAGGAAGGAACCAATTAGAACATAGAGAAAGCCCATAAGTTCAAGTAGAAGGGAAGGATCCTGATTCTCAAGAAAACCTATGATGTGCACAACTTCTCCCTAGAATACAAAGGAACAAACCAAAAAAGAAGAAATCAATGCATCAAAACTCACCTTCAGAATTTTACCCAAAGGACCCAAATGAATAATTTCAAACCATTGTTCTAAAAGTCAACCTAGTTTGCGCCTAGGTGCTAGGCGAAGGGTAGCTAACTAGTTGGTCCTTTGGAGCTAAGCGGTAGCGGTCCGATGCGCAATTTTATATTTTAGACGTACATTTGTCTTTGGCGGAAAAGTTCTCGATAGGTCAGTCGCCAGAAAGCTTGGAGGCATTTTGACACTAGTCGAGGTGGTGACTAATTGGGTATCCCAATTAATCAACAGGTTTCCTTTGTAATTTTTAAAAAAAAAATTTTTTACTTAAATCAATATTACTTTAAATAAAATTTTTGGATCTTTTGAGTTGGTTCTTAATTTCATTCGATTTTGAACATTTGAACTATATTTTTGACTTGTTAGTAACTGCTACTTACTTTTTAGTGCTACTTAAGCCTTGATTGATTTCTTATTCAAACTTTGGGGAGGAGAAAAACATTAATCATAATAATAAAAATCAACTAATCTCAAGGTGCCAAATAATCGGCCTAGACGCGAGGCGCCCATCTGTCACCCGACTAACACCTAACGATTTTTAGAATATTGGTTCAAACTCTCAATGCTTACAAACAAATTTTGTAATTCAAAATGCCAAAGATCAAAATAGGAGAATTTGTCATTGAAACAATAAGAGAACAATGTAGTGGAAGTAGAATCAATAGGAAAACTTCAAAGTGGATTTGTTATACGAAGAGTACGTTACAACCCGCGGCCGCCCACTTGGTGGGGCGGCTCCTCTGTTGTGGGTGAACGGGAAACCAAACTCTACGAACCCGAGGAAAGGTTGCACGACAGTAGTAGGGAGAATGCATTCGTAGCTAGGTTCTCATTATCAAAGAACGTAGCGGAGTTTCCACTCGAAAGCTGACGCTTTCACTCCTTTTGTCAAGTCTTTTGAGTACTGTTCCTTTCTAAGTGAACTCTTTAACTAGAGAAAAGAGAGAAACTGATTCAACCTATCTAAAACATGGAGATCACCAACTCTACAGTTGCTCACAATCTACTTCTTAAATGCTCGCTACTATACAACAAAATAGAAGAAGAGAACAAAATGTCAAATTATTGATTATTGATAAAGTTAAAGAAGGATTGAAGACAGTTGAGTCACATCAAAACACAAGAAATGAACAACAAAAGGGATACAGTAGGCATATGGTGCAATCCAAACACAACAATGGATTTTCTAGAAAGAGAAACTCTCAAAACGGAGAAAAAGAGCAATGCTCTAAATATTTCTTTCTTAACAATGATAAAATGTGTCACAAAGCAATAACACCCACCTACTTATACTCCATTACTAAAAAGACTTCAGATGACATAATTACTTTACATACATACTATATCATATCTCCTATTAAAAAAAGAAAGTCAATAGGACACTAAGTGTTGCACATTGAATGTGTTGGAGATATTCAAATAAGGAAACAATTAGACTTGGTAAGCGTTATCATTGACCTTGAGCAAGACTTCACAAGGACCCACTTTCCAATCATTCAACCTCATGTAAGCCCCACGCGGATGCATTTCCATGCTCAAGATGACTCATACAAGACCCTCTTCTTTAAATAAAAACTCTCTCTTGTGTGCATCAACGGCCACTTTACATTTCGCACTAGACTTCTCAATTTGAAACTTGACTTGAGCATGGACAATTTTTTTATAAATGCAGCCATTTCTTCCGTCTTAGAGTGTCATTTCTTAGGAACTGGTAAAGGAACTAGATCAACCATAGTAGAAGATTTCCACCCATAAACTATTTTAAATGGGGAAGTGCAAATGGTGCATTTTATAGAGAAGTTGTAAGCAAACTCTAGCAAGGGAAGAACGTCATCCCAACCTTTCAAATGTTCACATACTAGATATGAAATAAATTCCCAACTCAGGTTAGTCACTTGCGTTTGTTCGTCAGTTTGAGGATGAAATAAGTATTAAAGTGAAAATTAGTACCAATTTTTTTCCACAAGGTTCTCCAAAAGTGGGCAAAGAACTTAGCATAACAGGTCAGAAACGGTCCAAGTAGAAACTTCATACAACTTACACGCTTTCTTGAAATAGAGATTGGTAATGTTTTAGTCGCATCCATAGTCTTCTTGCAAGGTATAGAATTCTGGGAAATGAGACAACTCGGAAGGCAATTCTTGAGGGAACAAATCGGCATATTCTTTCAAAAGCTTGGAAACGGCCTCGGGGATAGCCGACAGACCCATATCTGCTATAGGAACCAATACTAGAACATGCCTGGTTTCTTGACTTTTCTTGAGGAATCCCTTGGAAGCAAGTAAGGTCGTAGGAGACGACTTTGGAGTCGTATTCTCCTTCATAGGTGACAAAGTGAATTTGTCGCTTGTCCTTAAGAAGGGTGTACGTATTGTTCTTGCCATCATGGATGGAATGCCTATTGTTTTGCCATGGGCTCCCAAGTAAAATATGCATCCATACAAACTACATTACACCAAGCCTCATCAAAATACATCCATGGGGCATGTTCTTCGACCTTGAATCGAAGCTTATAGACCACTTCGTGAGAGACTATGTTTCCACAACTTTCGCCATCAATAATCATAATGTAAACTTGGCCCCCAATGTTACCAGTGGTATAGAATATATTGGTTCATAACCAATCTTTTTCACTTTCCTGCCTAGGAGCGAATAAAGTCTTTTTCATCATCCAAGCAAATCCTCCTCCTCCACCATAACCCCTAACTTCTTCAGATAAGGTCTCATCATAAACAGGAATATCATCTTCACAACTTTGTTCTACTACTTCCTTTATGAAAAGTGACTTGTTGCAACTTTCGGAAGACTTCCAGCAATTCGAAGATTTGTGGCCCGGCTCCACACAGTTAAAACACTTGAACTCCCCCACCTTGAGTATGATTTCTAGCTCCTGAAGAGACAGATTGTGGCCGAGTTTGAGATGAGTTGAAACTTTATCTACCCAATTTTGTTGATACCTTGGCCACCACTAGAGGAGAAACCGCCCTTAGAATAGGAGTAGAAGGGTTATACGGACTTTGAACCCCCTTGATATGGCTGCCCGGACCTCATGAACTTCTACGTTGCATGCCTTTCGGTCACCAAGGTCCTATTATAAGCTTCTGAAACGGTCCACAAAGTTTGTAGGTCAAGGATGTCTTGAATCATGGGGTTCAGTCCAATAATGTACCTCGCAGCCATTTGATCTCCACTACCTGCACCTGACACTTGCACGCTTTGCACCATCGCCATTAGGGTAGCAACTTGTTATCTCAACTCTTCTACCTCATTGTATTGGTTGTCAAACTCAATTCTTCACCATTATTCACCAAGAACCCTCTACCTCCTCTCCTACGTCTACAGCTTCTATGAGCCATCGCAACACCCATCTGACAATCAATTCAACTCCAAAGCAATAATACCCAGACAACTGGGACCCCAAAATTCACAAGTAATCACTGGATCGAGCACAAAATCACCGTTCCGAAGCCGAAACTAGTCAAACGACTCAATCGAGTACCAAGAACCTGATTTCGACCAGATTTGAGTGTTGTTCCAACCATCAAATGTTGCAACAACTTCAAGTAGGGCTGGGTCACTCTCGAAAGTCAAAACCAAGTATAGATGTGGTCATTTCGAAGATTAATTGGCTTGTATATTACTCAAAATAGGGTTTTGGGGCTCTGAATCAATAGATTAGGGCTCAAACAAGTCAATTTAGAGCTAGAAAAAATCGATTTGCCCTGGAATTGACTTAGAAAGGATCCATCTCTCGATGGCAGGGTTCGAAATTTGTGACTCCTTGATTTCGAACTTCAATCAGTTGGATTAGGGGTTGATTGAAGGCTGAAAATGGCAGAACATGGACAGATATGAATAGAAAAGGCGATTTTGAATTTTGAAGATGTTACTCGGCCCAGATTTAGGGTTCCATAGAGGTTTTCGGTCTTTTTTTGGCAGAACAATAAGGACTAAAGATCGTCCTTGTAGCTACAAATGTTACAGTTAAGACAGGGTCATTCACATCACAATCAAACTGTCTTCATCCCGCTGAGTATAATTGTTAAATTGTGCGAGGTTCTACCCATATAGGCTCTTAGAACTCATCCATGTAATAAGAACCCTATTATGGCATGTCAAACATTAGAATAACAAATCAAGCTACTCAAGCTCAGCGCATTTTCCAAATTGCAAATTCGTTTGAAATCAACTTAAAAAGAGTAAACAGCATAGCTCAATTATATGTTGAACATGTAATCCCTTTAGCTTGGATCAAACTTAGTCTGATGGGCTTATTATGTGCACTGAAACTATATAGAAATCAAGCTGCTTGAAAGCAAGTTATAATGGACTCAATTGAGACTTGCGAGAGATAAGTAACCCAAGCTTGAATAAAGCTTGAAACTTGTTTTCAGCCAAGCATGAACAACCCAGACTAGGGTCATAACAAAAGAAATGCAGAACATAAGATGGTCACTTCAGATTTCCCTTTTCAAACATTCCAAATCTAGATGCTATATGTTAAAAGTCAATGTCAATGGCGTGCCATACTTGATGGGTTTTTTTTTGATAGCCGAGGTATTTGGCCGCCTTTGGGATTGCCCCCAACCTAATGCCGACCGTGCAAACCTCTAGGGAATCCTAGTGATTGGTTCTGGTGAGATTCAACCTTGTGACCTTGAGGAGACAAGTCACTTAGCCACCCTTTCTCCTTCCACTGAACCAACCCCTTATGGTTTACTTGATTAGGATATTTTTGTGGACAATTAACTAAAGCTTTTATTCTTGATAGGAGGTTACTGCTTGAAGTTATTGACCTGATAAGTAGATTACATTAGGCTTCCAAAACATAGAAATTACATTTTGCTCAAGAGATTCAATATCAACTTTTAACACAAAAATATTATTCTTTCGAAACTTATTCTTTGGGTTTCAGAAAGCAACTGATAACTATCTGAGTATGAAAACAGTATATGACCACTTTTGACTGTAATTTCATCTCTGCTTTATGTCACCATTCGGAATGTAGGACTCAAGTACTAGAGGCAACGAACTTTATCTTCTAGGGAAATTTAGATCTGCAAAAGAACATGCAACTTAATGGACCAATGTCAGCATGTTCTCTCAAATAAAGCACTTTTCTGCTAAACTTGGGAGGAATTTCAAATGTCTAAATAATGGACATACATATTTTACTCAATATTTTTTCTTCCTGAACTGAAGCATGACTATGTCTTTAGAATTTGAAAAAGAAATTATCACATACTATGTAAGACGTCTGACAAAATTTTGGTGCTACTTTCAACAGCATGAAGTCAATAATCGAGCGATACAACAAACCCAAAGAGGAACATCTACAATTGGGAAACTCAAGTTCTGAGGTCAAGGTCAGCCCTTCCCCCCTTCTGAATCCTACAGGCATATTCAGAATTGTGTTTTCATTTCATTGCCTAGCCACATAATAGATTTTGTAAAAGTAAGTTGTTCAGATTTTAAATAGGAACTCCCACCCACCACATTGTGAAAGGTAATTAATCATTATATGCTTCTAGTTAAATCTTCAAGAAAATTCTACATTCCTATTTGACAGAGAAAACTTGTAGGACATTGTTTCAGTTTAGCTATCTGATCCAAAGTCTCAAAGCATGGTAATAAATCACTTTGTTCTGCTTGATAGTTTTGGCAAATGGAGGCAGCAATGCTGAGGCAACAACTACAAAACATGCAAGAGAATCATCGGTAAACTATTTCTCAATTGTAACACTTTTCTTTCATTTTAGGTTCCACGTGAGCATGTGCCATAACTGAAAATGCCCGTTTTCAGGTAGCACACAACACAACCCGACCACCACTTGGACAACCCCTTCTTCTGCAGAGCTTTTCCTAGTGAGAAAAAGCGAAAACTGACACGCCAATAATGTCAAACACTAGTGTCATAACTAAAAATGATTCGAACCTTGTTTAATAACTAGATGAGAAACGCAACAAATGTGTCGAGCTATTGTTACAATGTATAACAATCGTTATGTCTTACTTCTTTCTTCCTTCTTATAGGTTTTATGAAGCATTGATTCATGGTCTATGTCTGCAGCATGTAACTTTGCTCCTAGCTCCATTCCCTACAGATTACAGATACTGACACTTACATGAGTAGAACTAAAAAAAGCCCCAACCCAGCAAATGTAAAAAATGGAGAATAGTGGAGAAGTTATCCAGTCTATTGAGTGGTGATGGCTTCTATATCGAGTTTCTAATTCCTTTATGCAGTCTTCTTATAGTCTCTACTTTCAAGTATATATTTAATGTGCGTACATGTTTAGGTTTTATGTAAATAAGGGCAAATAATAAAGAGAACACGTGATTAGCTAACTCCTCCCTCACTTGCACATCCAACACCAATTAGCAAAAAGAATGCTTCACAGCAAAATCTTCCACACCAAAAGTAAGGACTATACAACAGACCCTATTTCAACATCATGCAAGCTGAATTCTGAATCCTCGAAGATCCACCTATATCTAGCCTACAGCTTCTCATTAAATTGTTCGTAGCGAGAACCGAACGTGCAAAAAAAGCCAACTTGGTTCACTTACCTGTCTTGCAAATGGATTCCATGGAAAAGAAATTCCTGTACCGCCCCTTCAACAATAGACGTACCCAAATTCACCAGCCAAACAAGGGCAACATTAATTGGAACCTCATTTCAAAATTCACATCCGTGGAAAAACCCCTTCCAAGACACATGGTGTGGTAAGAGGGATTTTGGCTTGTAACTTCTTAGGCTTCACCCTTCAATTTCACTACTCTTCCCCAACCACAATAATCCAAGCAAAAAGGAAACATGGTATTCGAGAACTCCTCAACATTCGGCAATCTAAGGGACAATGGTGAATGGTGACACATCTTTTCCAATAAATCATTTCTTCCTCATATTGTATCGTTGGAGTGCAAAAGGCGTGTTTATATTCTGCTATACTGCATTCGTCAGTCCAAAATCCCACCTGATGACCTTTATTGCATAGCTTTCAGTAATAAATGTTCCTTCCAGTACCAGCCGAACATTTCCTAATTGCTTTCGAAACCATTTCTAAAATAATAGGTCTAACTTCTGAAAGCACAGTCACTAGTTGTGACGGGCACAAGATAGAAAGTTAGCCAAGCTAGCTATCGAAGTATGGTTTACCCTAATAAGAGCAAAGGTCATAAACAGACAAGACTTCAATCTAATGGTAGAGGCAGATTCCTTATAGATATCAAAAATAACAATCAAACAATGTAGAAAAAATATGAACGGTTGGATGAGATAGTCCCTCATATCAAGGAAAGTGCCTCAGTCATGGATACTACATAATCCATGAGATGAAAGTGGACGCCCAGATGCAGTCATTCTATATTTTAAATTGGACAACTGCAGGCAAATGATGGGAGAAGAGCTTTCCGGTTTAAGCGTAAAAGAATTACAGGCTATGGAAGCCCAACTAGAAATGAGTCTTAAAGGTGTTCGTATGAAGAAGGTATGTCATATGCAGTACTTTTCCTATGCTATATTACCATAGATGGCTCATCTTTGACAAATCAATCTTGTAGGACCAAATTTTGATCGATGAAATTCAAGAACTTGATCGAAAGGTTAACTCTTATTACTTTGGAACTCATTGGCCCGTTTTCTGCTAAAGGTTCACTTCAACAGCTTACTTTCTTACCTTTGTTGCAGGAAAAGGTCTTTTATCAAGAAAACCAGGAACTGCGTAAGAAGCTAAACCTAAGTCGTCAAGAGAATACTGAGTTATGTAAGAAGGTACTCACAGAGATTTCTAATTCAAGCTACAAATATGCTACGAATGAAAGAGTCGTCTTTCCACCATCAAACTTGTGTCAAATCAAGCTTTTCTATTGTCATTCTCAGTTAAAGTATTTGTGCTTCCCCCAGGATTTTGGAACAAGGGAACCAAATGGGGCAAACAGAAATGGTTTTTTCTCAGACAGTTTAGGCCTTGGAGAGGACTTGGATGGACCTGTCCAACTCCAGCTTTGCCAGCCACAGCAACAAAACTATGAAACACCAACTAGAGCTACAAAACTGGGGTAATTTCCTTTGAACCATATAATAAGTTTCCAATTTTAAATACTTGGACAGAATCTTGATCCCCCTTGTTTATGAGAAACTGCAGCAGACTACAACTGCCATAGGAAAGAAGATGAATTGACTATGGGTGGATGTAGTTAATTCCCTATCATCGAAAAGCCCCGCATTACTAATTAATTGCATCGATTGGTGACAAGTGCTAGATGAATTTAAAGACAGTCCAGCAGAAAGACTGCAATTCAACAATATTGGAAAATCAGCACTAGAATGTGTGAGGTGACCAAGAAACCTGCTATTTGTGTAAAGTTGAGACAATAATAAGAAGGTTGAAAGCACTGCTTGTGACAGGTGACTTTTAGCTATCTCAATGTCTTTACTTACACTTGAGATGGACAACTATAAGTAGTTTCTCGTACTTGCTTTGGTAAAGATTTCCTGAAATGATATTCCTAATTATTTGGTTGAACATAATACCATCAGTAGTGCGTGGGTAAGTTGGCACCAGTACAGCCACCAAAGAAATGAAATTTACAGAAGCATTTCAGCCATAATAACTCAGACACAACCGAGACAAGATAGCATTCAAAAGCAGAAAAGGGAACATAATCATGGTAGCAACAGTAAGATAATTTAAGAAGTAAATGAAGTAGATTGAATATATGCAACTGAAAAATTAAAAGAATATGCATCAGAAAGGTTTTTTTAAGTCTGCATTCAAAAATAACTATTCGGATGGTGCATTAATCATGATATGAACCGCGTGCTGAGAAAGACGTATACAGGGATTAGCAGTATTTTACCTTATTATTTATCTTTGACTTCGTCATTTCTGGAATAATTTGACTTCCCGGTCGCATTTTTTGCATTAAGAGGCATGCACGAGCATAAGCAAGAGGTTCACCAATGTTGGACAACCTACAGAACATATAGAAAGAAAGAAGATGTAATGTATGTAATTGATGATAGGAGAGAGAGTAGTGAAGCAGAAATCTTTACACCCAATTTGAGTGTTCTAACCACGAGAGAACCGTGATGAGAATTCAGCGCTGAACTATGACTTGAACAATTGATTTCAACATAATCTGCTATACTTCCAGCAAGCCACCATAGATCAATCAGATTGGACCAACTTAAATTGAACAACATTTTTTCTCCAGATAACTCATAAGTAGATTATGGGATATAGACGAATGCTTCCATGTACTAGTACAGTATGCAAAACAAATTACCCGTAGATAGAGAGGTACAAACTGACAATATTGGGTCCCAATTTTGAACTTTTAAAGCATTTTAATTCAAAACAAATTGGAAATGAGTGGAGGGGCAGTTCAACTATCAAGTAATTACGAGTCTACAACAAAAGCAGTATATGAACCTTGTAGGCCTCTCCGTTCATTGCCAATCCAATTGACAATACAATTCACAAATGCATCCACTTCCAAGGGTTAGACAAAGGCGTCCAACAAGCGGCATTAAATTGAAGAGGATCATTTTCGTAATTAGTGCAAACTAAACTTTCGAAGACCCATGAAGAGAAAGAGTAACATGATATCCTCCCTATCAAGGTAAAAGTAAAGAGGGTAGTGAGAGAAGGGAAGAAAAAAATTGAGCTTACATCTCACATCACTCTTCAATATCTTCCAACACAAAAATTAACAAAAGAGAAAGGGAACACCTTTAAAATTGGAGAGACTGAAGCCCAAAAAGAGTCAAGTAGCAAATCATCTATCACCTTAAACGTATTCTAATACATTCATGAGTTTCTTCCTTAACAAATAACTCAACAATCACACAAACTAAGCTCTTTGACAAACAAGACCTCAATCACTAGCTTTGAACACATTAGAAAGGTTCCAGAACCATAAGAATCCTTAATTAGAATCCCAATCCAACCCCACCGACCGAAATGATATAGTGCATTGAAGTCATAGGGCAATTAAAGGAAAAATGAGCAATACCTACTCATCCCTTCCTACACCTAATACCCCAATATGAGTGCCAATAGCAAAATACACCATATGAGTGCAAATAGCAACTAAGTCTCCTAATATGAAGCATGTGGTTGGTATTCATTTTTGTATGACTCATAGTCCAAACGATTAATTTGACCTTAATTGGCAATAGCGTGTTGCATATCTCATCCCATGCATTATGGTTATCAATGAGCAGCTCGGAAAAAGGTATGCATATAATGTCCAAATAATCCATAATCTCTGGTCAACTCTTTCTTTTGAAGGAACAGTAACGAGAATAGATAACAAACAAGAAAGTTCACTAGCCTCGTAACAAATAAGACTTTTGAGATGATTGAAATTCAAATGATCGACAAGGAATAAGATGACATGATAGTAGTAAACACGTTTTCGGAGCAAGACAAGTGCAACAATCGAGGAAACAAATGAAGAAATGGAAAGTCGCCTTCTGGACATATCCTAGTTCTTCTAAAAATGGATGAAAATGCACATCCCTCTCGGTACAATACTAAAATGACTAGTAGAAGAGAATCAAGGTAATCCTCGATAAATGAATTCCCTCAAAGAACTAGGATCCTCCAATATACCACACAATATGTCCCAACATTTTCCCATTCCAAACTTTTAATAATAGCAGACCATAAATAATTGCAACTAATTTCAATAGAAAACCTCTATAATGACTTGCCTTGGGAAAAGACGTTCTTTTAAACCACGTGGGAGGATTTTTTACAAAACTACGAGTAACATTAGCATGACGTGATATATTAAATGAAGAATTAACTCAGTAAGAAAACAAAATTTTCAAGATAGTCCAATGAGAAACATCAAAAACCAATTAATTCTCAAAGTAACTAGATAAGCACTATGCCCACGCATAACTTGCAAATTAAAGTTCAATTAATAGTCACAAGTTATTGTATTATTGGACACCATATCTTTAACCACAGTGCTTCAAAACATCCATCTCCCTTGAAAGAAAAAAGTAGTAGTTTTAAAGAAATAGTAAACACATGTATTATCACTACATCCAAATTGAAGACTAGGATTGTCATGAGCCCAGGAAACAAGTCTCATCACATCTCTAAGGAATTGAGGAAAGTTATCCTTTGTGGAGGGAAGAAAGTGAAAATGAAAAGTACGAGTTCACTTTCTTTTGATAGGGGAATATTGTCTTTATTGGGGGTGATTGAGGAACAACTTTTTACAGATAGCTCACAAAAACTGGGAAGTTTGAAGAAAATTTGCAGTGATTTAATGAATTTCTCAACCAGAACAATGAAAACAATTGGGCGAGGTAACAATATCGCAATAAGATATCAAGTTGACATAGTTGACCAGCCAAATAATCTACGAAATCATATGCATAGTTGCACTACTACATTTTATAACCCTCTTTGAAAATATAACTTGGAAACATTACATACGGGTAACGTAACATGAATTTGTAATTATAAAACGACTTCCAACACGTAATAAAATAAGTGTAATTGCCATTCTATTGAGATGCCATTAGTAGAAAACTCATGCACAAAATAAAGATTTTGGAATTGCATAATTAGACTATGAATCACAATCAAGACCAGTATCCAACTTGATATCAAATAAACAGAGGGTCCGTCAACAATTATCTTCGTCAATAGTGGGACTATGAGAAATGTTGCGAGTACTTATCACCTAGAATGTGGAGCTGCATCAACACAGAATCTGAACAACTACTTGGTACAAAATAATTCTCCATAACAAATGTTCTACAGGTAGGCTTCTTAAACTTTCTTGTTAGAGGTTAGAATGTCATAATTTAGTCTCAAATGCATGACTAGCACGACTGCTACCTTTATTTCAATAAATATTTCTTTCTTTAGACTCTTATGAATTAGTTATCTAATTTTTCTTGAGACTTTTATTCAAGTTACAATTGTACTAAACATGATTTTAAATTGCAGTATCATCGTGCTTAAATGTCACGACCAACGTAATATGAGAAGTTTGACCACTGCATAAATGGAAGAAACAAGATGCAAATTTCTTTTCCACCTACTAGCAAATGTCGTGAAACTTTGTCAACATTTTGTAAGCTAAACAAGTATGCACATATGTATTATAGGAAAAAGATTGGGATACACATTGAATATACAATATAATAACAATAGCAATTTAATTCATCATATTTAGTTTTACTTTTACCAATATGCAGTAGTTGTATGTCTACGTATGCATTATGAAATTGAAAGCCCAAGTGCAGAACTGACACCTAATTAAATCCTAATCAAGCTTTCATATGCCAAGCAAATGCTAATTGGGCCTTCTCTTGCAAGTCAAAGGCTCTCTGGTCAACGAATCAACTTCTAAGTTTCAATCTCCAAGATTGAGAAGAGATTTTGTCAAAAATCAACATAAGAAAGTAGCAAAGAGAAAATTGCAGCGTGTCAAACAATCTACTATCAAACAAATAGGAACAATAGGGTGCATTCTTGTGAAAAGACAGATGTATGGGCGCATCCGAGATGCACCAATATGGTACCGATTTGCCATACATGGTCGTTTATTAAGTGCCATTGTACATTTTACTATAGTCGTTAGCCTATGTATCCACAAGTTATCTTCCTATATTTGGACCCATGGTACTAATCATATGAGCATGATTTATGCTAATGACGTAAGTATGCTCTTTAATTCAGTGTTAATGTAGACTTATTTCATACTTAAATCAAACCAATACCAAATGAATTTACAAACAGTAGATGGGAATGATATAAGGTTACTAAGCTGCATAAATTTACTACATAATATAGCATTTTAATTGCCCATATTGTTTCCAACTTGTAAATATTTTCGAACTCTAGATGGATATTTGTCGAAGTTGAAGTAACAGAGGTTGATAGCCTACATAAGGGGTGAAATCCTACCTAACGTAGTTTACTAGCAAAACAAGCACTTCATTTTTGTTTAATCGTGTTTGAAAGGTCATCTGTTGTTTAGTACTAAGTTGTTGCTAGTAGGTAAAATGGTTCAAAAGTTCATCAGAATAAACAACTTAGTAACCTAGTAATATATTCGTAAAATATTGGATATATGCGTACAAATATTAACCAATGAATTGCCCTTACAATCAGCTTGTGGTTGAGGTCAGTCTTACCTTCCTTGAACATAGGTTGATGGCTTCGAGTCACCTTTGTATAAAAATGAACCCTTGCTTCAATATTTAAACTAATGCACATGATTAGTGTGGGTTTGGTCAAGAGAGATGCATCTATATAAAGCTTTTTTTAAAATGAGATTGTTACGTGTTATGTGATTATACATTATTGTATTCACTCTCTATATAAATCAAATGTCTATTAGGAAGAACTAATTAATCCCTAAACATCTTTTTTTTCTTTCATCTCTGTTTACATGGTATCAGAGCATAAACCTTAAACCTAACACCACAGTCGCTAGCCTTACCTACCACAATTATCGTTAGCTACCAACCAGTTCATCACAATCGTTAGGCATGATAGATCATATGTCTGGATGATCGATCGTAATTGCCATCGTGAGGGTCTCCCTCTTGCATGGTCGTCGATGTTACTGCCATCATGTTCTTCATCTCCCCCTGAGCCCATCATGCATATCTCTCTCTCTCTCTCTCTCTCTCTCTCTCTCTCTCTCTCTCTCGGTGTTCGTCAAATCTGTAAGTTCTCTGAGTTATGTAAGTTTTCAGATCTTCTGTCGCAAGTGTTATTCAGAACAAGGATGTAAGATCTATATCTGATGGTGTTGTTTTGAATAGGGATATGAGATCTGCATTTGATGTTGTGTCTTTCTATTGGTATATGGCTTCTCATTTGTATGATGCTCCATTGCTTTTGATGTTTCATTCGTATATCAGTCACTAGTAAAGGTTGTTACTAGTAGCTTCCTGATTAGAGATAGTGTGATGGCTTCTAATTCTACTTTTTCAACCTTTACGTGATCTCTTGATATGTTCTTTTATCACTTTCACGAGACTCAATAGTAAAAATTATGTCACTTGGGTTAAGGCTATTAAACTATACAATATTCAAAAAGTGCAGTATAATTTTTTGACTAATGATCCCCTAACAACGACTGATACTAAGCATGATACTTGGACTACCGAGAATGCTCGGATTCGTCTTCACTTGTGAATTATTATGGAGCCTCAAATTAGTGGTACTCTGATTTTCTTACCTGCGGCCAAACTTGTTTGGCTTCAGGGTCAGGAGCTATATTTAAGAGTTAACAATTTGTGTCGTACTTGTGATCTCATCAGACTTATTTCTCCCTCGACTTGGTGATTCGTCTCTTGAGGATTATTATGCTAAGTTTCGTAGTATTTGCAAAGAATTTAACATCTATCAACTAAGTTCTATAGATATTCAGGTTATGCAACGACAACGTGAGTCGATGCATGTGGCTCAATTTTTATCTGAGCTATCTTCCTCTTATGATCCTGTTTGTTCATAGCTTTTGGGTGTGAGGGACTTACCTTCTCTCAATGACATTTTCAGCTGTCTTCTTATAGCTTTTGTTATAATTCTATTTCAGCTTGTTGTTGATCGATCAGCTTTAGCAGCTATTGTTTTTGGTGGTTCTAATTATAGTGGTCATTGGTCAAGAAGAGGAAGCCACAATGGATTTGGTTGTGGAGGTTGTGGTGCAGATCGTGACTCTAGCTGAGAAGGCCGTGCATCCAGGGGTAGTGGACGTGGACGTGAAACTCGCCATTGCACTCATTGTAACGTTGATAATTACGTATAGGGTATTGTTGGGATCTTCGTAGTCCCCCATCTCTATACCAGGTTACACATTTAGAGGATAATAGTCACTAGCTTCTGCAGCCTCCTAGTACTCCTATCTCAAGACCTCATGTGGTTACCATTTCAAAGGAGGAGTACAGTCGCTTAATTTTCATGCGAACATCCAAAATACCTTTATCTTCTACTGCTATGTTTATTCAGAAAAGTCAACCTCTTGCTTGTGTTACTACACCTACTCCTTGGAGTATTGATTCTGGTGCTTCTTACCATATTACAGGTGTTTCTATTATTTTGTCTTAGTCACAGAATGTCCACCTTTCTCGCATAACCTTAGATGATGATTCCACGTTTGATGTTACTGGTCAGGGTTCCATAACTCTGAGTTCATTAGTTTCTTTAGACTTTATTTTACATATTCCACATTTACCTACTAATCTTATGTGTATTAGTCAGTCACATTTTTCTTGATTATTGTGTTTTTCAGGATCTCAAGACGGAGAGGAAAATTGGTGACAGAGCTGAGCGTGGAGGTTAATATTACTTTGGTGATGTTAACCTTGCATGTTCGACTGCTCTTTAGTCCTTTACTACGCCCTATCAACATCATTGCAAGCTTGGTCATCCATCGCTATACAATCTTAAACAATTGGTCCCATCTTATTGTCAAGTAGAGGCCCTTTCTTGCGAAGTGTGTGAGTTTAGTGAATACCATCGTGTCTCATTTCCCCGTGGGTTGGAGTGTCGTGTGTCTAGTATATTTCAGTTAGTTCTTTCTGATATTTGGGGTCTTAAGCGTTTTCCCTCATGTTTTGATTTACCTTATTTTACTATTTTTGTAGATGATTACTCTCGTATTACTTACGTTTATCTTATGAAAGAGCAGTTAGAGTTGTATTTTATTTTAAAATCATTTTATATGAAAATAAAAACTCAATTTGATGTTTCTATTTGGGTTTTTCAATCTGATAATGTCCGTGAATACGTTCGTGATCTGCATATTGTCTAAACATGGTATTATTTATTAGTCTTCCATTCGGGCTCCACAACAAGATAAAGTTGTCGAACGTAAGTTGCGACACTTGTTAGAAGTCATCCAAGTTCTATTATTTCAAATGCACATACTTAATTTGTTTTGGAGTGATGCGTTCTTACTATTGGTAATCTTATCAACTTGATGCCATTTACATTCTTAAGGGGTCAAATCCCTTATAGTGTTCTTTTTCTTGACCGTCCTCTTCATTCTTTATCGGTAATGTCTTTGGGTGCACGTGTTATGTTCAAGCTCTTGACCCCAGTCGGGATAAACTTGATCCTCAATCAATTAAATACGTACTTTTTAGGTATTCTGGCACCTAACGAGTGTACAAGTATTACTGTTGTTCTCGTCGTCGTCACTTTTGTCTGTGCTAATGCTATTTCTCAAGTTCTCTACCTGCTAATTAACTTGTTTCACTTAAATGCTTACCTCTATTCCCTCCACACCACTGCCTTGCCCACCGCCACCATTGCAACCGCTCTAAAGCATCGCATGCACCGCCTACTCTTAAGAGACATTTTCAAGTCAAATTTACTTGGGTGATTCAAGTATTTGAACAACCCAACCTTCAACCTTTTTATGACCCTTTGGACTACCCTTTGAGCCTAAAAGGCCAAGCACTTGTAACATCCATTATTTTCATAATTTTATTCGTCATGAAATGATTGATTAGGCATACAACCAAGGCATCCAAAGGATTAACAGTGTAAGAGCCTTAGGTGGGTGGTGTGGAGCTAATTTTTTTCAGTCAATATTGCACTTCGAGTACATCAATACTTTTATTACATCCTAAAACAATGTTCAAGAGAACCCATAAATACTTGTTACACCCTAATACAATGGTATCCATTGATATCTTATATATGACTTGTGCTATTTATTTAGATATATTCAAATAGCTTTAATTCATCAGCTTCAATCTAGCTCTCATGATGCATCTTTTACTTAGTCGTCCAATTTTAAAAACAGCTAATATAACAATGAAATACTGTTAGCCGTTCGTGATATGAGAAAAATTATTGCTCTCTAGTCAAGCTAGTGTTGTATTAAAAACTTAAGTTTAGGTGGCCGGCTTTAGGGGTGTGGTATGGAACTCCCATTTTCTTTCAGTCAACATTGTGCTTCGATTACGTCAATATTTATGTTACATCAAACAATGGCAAGAGAATCCATCAAGATTTGTTACACCCTAATACAATGTCATCCGTCAATATCTTATTTATATTATCATAGCATGTACTATTTATTTGGATATATTCAAATAGCTTTAGTTCATTAGCTTCAATCTAGCTCTCATGAAGCATCTTTTACTTTGTCATCCCACTTGAAAACAACTAATATCACAATAAAAGATCGTTAGCCATTCATGATATTAGAAAATATATTGCTCTCTGGTCAGACTAATCTTGTATTGAAAATTCAAGTTCACACTCGCTTTCATGTAGGAAAGGCAACGATATGAGTAAAATATCATTATGCTTTTCTTTCTTAGTCTAATTGATAGACTATTTTACGTAGTCATCCCACTTTAAAACATCTAATATCACAATAAAAGATCGTTAGCTGATCATGATATAACAAAATATATTGCTCTTTGGTCAGTCAAACTAATGTTGTAAATTCAAGTTAAGGTGGTTGGCTTTCATGTAGAAAAGGCAACAATATGAGTAGAATATCATTATGCTTTTCTTTCCGGTCTAAATGATAGACTATTTTGAGTTCACTTATTGTACCATATATTGGTTTCCAACAGCTTTCAACAAAGGAAACCTTGAAAACCCCAAAAGGGTAAATCAATTGGTAACGAACTACATCTAAGTGGAGGTCTCCTATTCAACTCTTGACAACATATAGAACACCTACACAAGATGGCAACTATTCTTATATGTCACCTAGGGATTACCATCACGGGGATCCTTGTCATCAAATGTCTTTGGTCCATGAAAAGTTTCCAAAAAAACTTCTCATAATTCAAAATGAATGGAATAGATTTACTTGAGTGTATATGCTTTCAAATCTAAATGAATTCTAACCTTTGATTTTGAATTCAATGATGTTTTCGGGGAAAATTTTCTAGAAGTACAGTAGCACTCATCAAAAAAAGGAAAGTAAAAATGTTACAACTATTTCATATTTCACAAAACATCCCCGATCGGTTCGTCCAAATTTCGAAGAAAAATATTACTCAATTTGTACAAAACCAAGTAGTGATTTATTGGTTGCATTTATAAAATTGATCTTGCAACTGCACCATTAGTGGCCTAAACAATACTAGGATTCTCAACAAAATCGAAAGCGACCAGAAAACTTGAAAATGTTCCAAAGGATTCGATCATGAATAAGATGCTTAATCACAAACCAGCTTTAATGATCTACAAATTGCTTAATCTACTTGTACTTAACTAACTTCACTTTGGCCATTTAGGTTTTGTAAACAAACACGACTTCATGATCTGCACATGTAGGCCCTTATACAACCGCTTAGAAAGCATAGTTTGGTGTTGATCCATCTTGATCCAGACAAGCATTGACAGTACACAAACACCTTGCTTTGTTCGATTATCCGATAGCTTGCCTGAGTCTATCAAGGCGAATCAACCATTTTTGTTTTATTTATTCATCTACATCTTCCAATATGGGAAAAGGTGAGGCGTGGAAATAACTTTTAACGGGTTGAAAGGTGGAGGACGTATGTCGATTAGGGGTGGAACATGGGTTTCCTTCAATGGTTGGAAAAAGGTATGGTTGTGACTTGTGAACCAATTATCCATTATGAGCTTAATTATTACTAGACTGAGAGAAGGATGGCATTGCAACTAGACGTAAAGCACTAAGAGGTGACTCTCAAAATTAAACAGTAAAGAAACAAAGTACATTTTGGTGAAGTGCAATGTTGCTTAGTGTAATGGAACAAGAAAACATTAGTGCTACCTAGTAATTATGGGAGTTGCTGCTTTGTTTCAAGTTCACAAACCTCCATCACTATCTGACGGCACTTACGACTTCCAAACAATAAATTATGGATTGCAACCTTCAGATGTAGACTAATTCTTACTATTCTATTATCCATTCCTATTCGTAGCCTATCCAGGTTTAATCCAGTAGTTAGTATTACATATGGAATGCGGAATTCATATATACTGGTCGAATCCGCATGTTAGTTGGCTGGCCATAAACATCCTCATGACTTAACAAATACAGAAAAAGATTTACAGACAGAAGCCTGATTATAAAATCATGTCTACGACAGATACAGCATAACCAGCAAAATAGTAACACAGACAAGTTGAAGTACAAAATAAGGCAAGAGGTTCATGAAAATCATCAAGGCAGATGAGCTATTGCACAGAAAATAATACTATGAAAAGCAGTTGATGTAAAGCGACAAGGAAAAATCATCATTCGCACCTTAGAAACGAAGACACATCCGCTTCTCATCAAGATTCGGTCTCCATCTCCTTCCGATCTACAGATTTTCTGAAAACAGAAGAACAAAATGAATACACCGTTGATCTACAAATTTTCCAAAAACAAAATTGTGTGTGTGAGAGCGAGAGAGACCTACCGATATGGATACGAACAAGTTGCACGTCGATTCATTTCTCAAGCAAAGATGTCAGGGAAAGTATCACAAATAAGTTGGATGCATGAGTGAGACTCGAGAAGAAGAAGATAGAGGAAGTGCTGTGAAAAAAAGAACTCTTCTACTTTCCCTCATTTTCTGGACAACCAGACGGCAACGAATGGAAAACAAATCGAGATCATGAAGCACCGAGCAAAATGGGACGATTACCGGATAAAGAAACATAGCGAAAATTATTGTGAGCGGGCGGCGAGGAAGATCGATCTAGGAATAACCGCAGTCTCTGATGAAAAATATGGAAGTCGAGATAGAATCTGAAAGCAACTCTGTGTTTGTGTGTGTGTATGTGTGGAGGGAGGGCGGAAGGGAGAGAGAGGATAACAGCTGTGATTCATAGAGGCAGGCATGGAAACTCGACCTGTAAATGCAGAAGGTGCGAGAGACGAATGGTGTGTAGAGAGAGAGGGAGGGGGAGAGAGAGAGAGAGAGAGAGAGAGATCTGGAATGTCGTAGGGATTAGTTGTATATATAGGCGGGGGACCTGTTTGCGGTTCGGTGTATATATAAGAATAAAATGTTTATTTCATTCCTAAATTTTGCGTAAAATTTTTAAAATATTCTTAAATAATTAATTAATTTATTTAGTTCCTAAATTATCGATTTAGATTTTATTTAATCTAATTACTGTCATCTATCTAAGATCCGTTAGGAACCATTAAGAGGAGAGTTAATTGTAATTTTAATCCGCTAAGAGGCATAAGTGCAATGTAGTTATTTCCCAAAATAAACCTTTGTTTGTTGTTGTTCACCAAATACGGTTGTTGTTTATCGAATAGGAATCGCCAAGGGTTCAATCAATTAATTTTGCAGCAGTCCGCATAGCTCTGCTTGCATTGTTTGTTGCATTGTTCAATCAATCCGTTTTGATTTTAAAAAAAGGGTGATTTGATAATGGTTTGAGTGTTGAGATCTGATAAATTTGTTACGAAGTGTAAGTTTTTATTATAACTTGTAAGTTAATGCTTTTGATTCGTATCTTTTGAATTAGCTTTTGACTAATTTAAACTTTTAGAGAAAACTCCCATAAACTTGTTTGTGCGTGTTCATTCTGTGGCGTTCTGTCAAAATAGTTGTTTCGTGACAAGTTTTTCTAAACAAAAAGTGAGGACCAATCTTACTAGTGTATTCAACTGGTTTTCAAAAGTAATAAATTAGTTTCATGGTTTTGCACTTAAAGACCAATCCTAAATCATGACGTTGATTATTTTTAAAATCATCTTTTAATATCAGATTTGAGGGTTTAACTTAATGCATCATTGTTCAATGACAAAATTTATTGTACGAAAGAATATTTAGTTTGATTGGCAAACCCCTTATCCTCTTTTGTTTTTTTTGTTCTTAGGAACTAAAATTGTACTTAGGTCCTCTCCTAACGGTCTAAAATTGCAGTTAAGCCCACCTTTTAACGGTTCTTAATGGATCTTAGAGGGATGTCAGTAATTTGACTAAATAAAGTTTGAATCGATAGTTTAAAAATTAAGTAAATAAAATTAATAATTTAGGCATATTTTAAAAATTTTGGGCATAATTTAGGGACTAAGTATACATTTTACTATATATATAGTTGGGGAACTGTTGTGAGTTGTGCATAATGTTCAGGACATTGCGTTTGGACGCCAATTGTACTTTAAGAGTCTTTCAAAAATATTTACAACTTGTTGTGGAGGAGATCAATACGGGAGGAAATTGAGATTCAAGAATTTTTTCCATAGTCAAATAGGACTTGGAAGTCCTTGTATACATTGTGTACAATTGGGCATTTTGCGCATCAAAATAACATCCTTTTGGTAATAGCATGTTCTACTGTACACAATGCACAACAGACTCTCCCGTTCCCAGTCAAATAACTCATGTCGGACTAGTTGGATGCAGTGTGAGAAATTATCCCTTAAGCAACTAAGTAAACGGATGCATTAAAGGATCGTGAAATGGGTTAATTAAGGTGTCCTCATTCCACTTGTTTGCAATCCAACAATGTCGTTTTGACGTGCATCACACTATTAATTTGTATTGTGCACAATAAAATCTCCAATTTCACAGAAAGAACATAATACTCAGCTTAAGAATATTTCACAGAAATAACAGAATCCTTAGCTTAAGAATATTTCACAGAAAGAACAGAATCTTCAGCTTAAGAATGTCCTCCTAATTGAAATTAGCATGTAATCAAATTGAATTAATTGTTCACATGAAATATAAAAGAAAACTAAGAGCACAATCGTATTTATATTCACCCACCTCTTAAACACAATATTTAATACCGTGAGTTTTATAATTTATTGTGACAATTAAAATCATTCATTTATAAAAATTTCAACGCTTAGGTATTATTTAAATAAATATTAGGTTAGTTGAATATTAAAACATAGACAATTTTCACGACTTGTCAATTAATTTGAGTCAAATTTTTATCAATATCTGATCAACTTACATTTATATATAAATGAATTAACATCAAGAGTTAAAAAAAACTAACAGCTCAAATCATATAATAAACAGGACTTGGGACCCTATTGTGCATTACGAGTAGCAAGGCGTATTGCGCGTCAAAACAATATCGTTTTAATGTACAAAAATTGCTCAAACAATTGGGTAGTGTTCGAGTAGGTTCGAACAATTTTTTATGTGCTAAACGATTATTTTGGTACACAACATGTCTTGTTGTACGTATTCCACAACAGAATTTCCTTCCTAATAAATTATAAGATTTCACAAACATTATGTCTTGTGCTTGAAATAAAACAGTGGGCACCTTGCTGGACAGTCTGGAATTGTAGAGAAAGTTAACGTAACAAACATTACTTCTTAATTTTTTATTTTTATGGATAAAATGCACTGACTTCTCCTGAGGTTTTTAATAAATGCAAGGACATTTCTTAAAATTTCAAAAAATACAACCACCCCACTTATTTTTTAAACTATTGGACTATTATCCCTTCCTGTTAGTTTTCTATTAATACCGTTACTTTTTATTAATAAATTCTAAAATGCCCCTCTTAAGATTTTTTCTTTTAAGTCTTTTTACTTTTTTTAAAAAAATATATTCAATTTATTTATTTGTAGATTGAAATATATATTCTATAATAACATATACGAACGTATCTAGTATAAAATAATTTTTAAAATTAAATTTTAAGTGTCTAAATAAAATGAGACTTAAGTTATATTTTTTATCAAGTTTGTGTGTGCGCGCGTGTGTATATTAATATTTACTTTATAAGATATGTTTTAATTTATCACTTATCTTAAGAAGGATATTTTAATCTTTTATAAATAAAAATTAACAGTGTTAATAAAAAATTATCGGCAAGGAGTAATTATCCAATGTTTTAAAAGCAAGAACGGTGATTAATTGTATTTTTTTAAACTTCAAGAGAGGTTTCTGTATTTATCAGAAACTTCATGGGAGATCAGTGTATTTTAACCCTATTTTTATTGATTTGATTTGAACTCCAAGCCCTCGGTTTCCCCTAAAGCAGCTTCAATTAGATTCGGGGGACAGCTGATGTTTCATCATTGTCCAACAGTGGATTATAAAATTAAGAACTGAGTCGATATGTTGTTGAGCTCGACTCAGCTTCTCGGCTCACTCTTCTTCCAAAGTAGTACATTCTTTCAAACAATAATTCTTCTTTCAAAGGGGTACATATACAATATGTCCAAATCTTTTTAATGTACGTAAAATTTTGTATTATTTTGTAGATTTTATATGTATCAGATGATTTTAAATATTTTATGTCCAAATATATGCATAAAAGTCTGTATTTATGGACTTAATCTTATATATTCAGATAAATTGGGTATTAGGGGAAAAAATCTCATATTTCTAAGCATAAAATCTATAAAAATTCATATGAAAACTCAAATTATGCAAGATTGAATAATTTTGAACCATGTGTGTGTGATATGGGAATTATTTTTCATAGTGTCGAAAAATGATAACCTGTTCTAAACTCCTGTTTCTGATTTCTACACAACTTCGATGGCTGAGGTAGTAGAGATGATAGCGTACCTCCACTCATGGCCAGAAACCAGTTTTTAGTATTTCTGATAAAGAAGAAATCTACGGCAGGCATGTGCCGTCATCGACACATATATTCCATCTTGAGAGTATCATTCTCTGATTCTGTTCGCAATCTCTGGAATGCTGATTGTTCTCAATTTATTTATTCACTTTTTATTATTTTGAATCTCTAAAAAAATGATTCTATTTTAATTTAAAATATTTTTATGTGCAATATAAATATTGTTTGGTAAATTTTAAGCACTCCTAGTCAACGGAAAATATAAATAATTCTTTTGAGAGATATATTAGAATTGGACAAATACATTAGTGCAGGGATATAAACTCTCGAGCATGCTCATAATTTTTTACAATTTTTAATCATAATTTTTACTTTTTAAAATTTTTTTATCACGATGAACTAATAATTTATAAAAAAAATTAATGCAAAACTAACAGACTTGGAAAATAATTTTGATTAAATAATATTGAAAAAAATTTAAAAAAAGTTTGGCCAAATTGGTAAAAGATTATTGTCAATAGATTTTTTCTAAAATTCCCCAATACCAAAATTCTGACATTGTCAGCTAAGATACTATTATTGTAAATAGATACTGTTTTTAAACAAGTTAACAACAAACAAAAGTATTTTACCAAAAGTATTTTTTTAAGATTTTTACAAAAAATTAAAGAAGTGAAAACAATAACATTACCAAGCAGCCCCTAAACAAGTTTTTTTTTTCTTTCAACTTTTGAAAATATTTTCGTGTGGAAAAAATGATCACTTGAAAAAAAAGAGTAATGCTAGAAACACAAATATTTTGAACACATATTTTTCAGAATAGTTAGATACACGTGAAACTCTCAATAATTTGTGGATAATACGTGCATCCAACGCTTCAGGACACATGTATGCTAAGGAAGAAAGCCAAAAATTTCACTACGCGGGGCGAATATATATTTACTACTATTTAAACTTTTTTCGTAAAATATTTAATTGGGGCAAGTCTATATACTTCATAGAAAATTATTTTTTATAAATAATAGAGAATTTTTTTTCCTAACAGGAGGGACCTCCTCTATTATCCTTCCTCTAGCTCCATTCCTGTTTGTGTCACGATGAATCCAAAACATCTGTGTTCCTATATTTTTCTTTAAAAAAAATGCAAGCTTGTAACCAAACAGAAAAGAGCCGAGCCGAGTGAAGCCAGCCAGCCAGTGAGACATCTCCAGAGTGACGTGTTTAAGATGCATACGGATAATACGGTAGTCGGCAAAACCAAAAAAGAGAACACGTGTCGACCTGTTGACAAGGTACGCTCTTCACTTACCTACAACCGCTTTAGGTACTCATACGTGCCCTTTCTCCTCGAATACCCACTCGACACGTCGCCTATTTTTATTTTTTTCTTAACCTGGTCTTTATCGAAATTGAACAAAAAGGCCTGGAACCGAATCTGCTGAATTTTTGAAAATTTGGGGAGCCTAACCAACCTATCATGACACGTGTTAAATTTGAATACATTTTTATTTAAAAATTGTAAAGTTGAGATACTTTGGTGGGGGAAGGCAAATGGAGTGCCAGTTGTAAATGAAGATATTTTCTGCGCGGCAAAAAGATTGACCGTTTTCATATATTGATGACTCATGTTGTTTATCTCTATTTTTATCTTTTTCTGATTTTTTTATCGTTGAGGCTGTAAATCTGTCACGTGTGGAAATGCAAATCAATTAAGCTTCAGGTGAAATAATATACACTCGCATGCACAGGTTAATTGTGTGTACATGAATAACATGGAGAATACTAACTACCGCTTATTAGTCGACGATAAATAATATATATTGATATTTGTAAATATATATTGATGATCATAAAATACGTATTGACAAGGCAGTAAGGGGCTGGATAGGTGGAACCAAGGATTTTTTTTTTTATGTATAAAATTCTAGTATAAGCAATTTTAGCCTACCCCTTATTTATAGTTCAATACATTTTTTACCTTAGTTCATTTTTAGCTTAGGGTAAATTAAATTCTTGACTGCGTTATTCATGTTTGTTTGATATTATATATATCTTATTTACTGCCTAAAAATTGGTGGCTAGCAAGACCAATATATTCTTCAAAAAATTGTGAGGAAAAAAAGGTAAAGATCATATCAACTTATCAGCATATGCGAATGGTAAATGACAAAGAATTTCATCATTTTTTTGTAGCGCTTGTGTAGGAGGAGATTTTATTGGCATGTGAATATATTCTTCCCCGTACTCTATACTTTTATATTCCTCTAAAATTTTATTTAATATTGAGCTCATAGCAAATTCACTTTAAACTATTTATCTCATAAGCTCATGGTATAGAAGATGTATTCAATATTATATACTCCCTCCGTCCCATTTTGTTTGTCCCCTTTTTGACTTTTCATTGTCCCATATTATGTGTCCATTTTGAGAAGACCAAGAATGAAATCCTATAAAAATATTTTTTTACCCTTGCTTTTGGTTTGATGTGCCAAGTAAAATTTAAAATGGAGAGCATTATTGGAAAGTTCAAATTTTTGTAGTGTAATGATTATGTCCTCCTAATAAGTTGGATTAGCCAAATTGGACAAATAAATTGGGATGGAGGGAGTAATAACTTAGTGTAGTGAGCCGAATCAACAGAGCATTGGTCTATATAGTAGGAGAGGGTTTAGATTAGATTAAGCATGGGTTGCACCTAAGATTAATCAGACCATTTGTGTATTGTGGTGGGTCTTATTAGCTTAATCCGTCGTGGCGTTGGGTCAAGCCGAAGGCTTCACGAGGCCCGCACACTACGCAAACTGTAGGTGCATGGTATTTTAGTGCATTTTCTCCCTTTGAGTCAAAGTAAGTACGTTTTATGTCACGCCCCAAATTCCAGGGTATGATTAAATCATTAAAAGAAATAAAATAAAATAAAACTTAAATACCAAGGAACATTCCCATTAAATAACCAACCAATACATCTTGTTTTATTACAACAATCTCTCTCAATTACATTGGTTATTACATTGAATCTCAAATTTAAAAGCTTTACATTAGACTGTACTAGGCTAAGCTGTAACAAAGACTGAATTACACATGCTTGATTGGAGTTACTAAAGCATGATCCAAAGGCTCAACTCTTGACAAGATCCACGGCCTTACCTGAAAAAGGTTTTTACAACAAAACATAAGCCGAAGCTCGTATAGGATAGTATGTTAAACAATTGATTTTTTTTTTTTTTAAAATACTTTCAAACTTTATCTCATATCGAAATATATATAAGTCTTTCCCTTCGTACAAAGTATACAGTTTACTAAGATTTGTTCACACTAACTGAAAAAGAAAGACATATGCGAAACAAACTCCCCATGCAACTCACATCAAATTCGACATCACATCCCCCTATCCCACACACCGGATACACGACACATCCTTCTATTCAACAGACAAGACACCTGTCACCGCGGACAACCGGCACAACACATCACCAACAATACATGAACGTGACATGAAATCGTATGAAACATAGATTACTTGAGACAACGCAAGTGGAAACATAAAAGAGCACGAGAAGGAGCACAACGACATGTTCAATAATTCCGAAGCACATCTAATTAACCATTAGACCATATAGTCATTTCACAACTCGCGGGTTCCATCAACAAGTTACCATTAAACATTAAATCATCGCACAGAGAGGTAGAATAACTGGAAGCAATATTTGAGGGAAATATAGCATAGACAACTTTATTATGCACCAAGGTTTCTTAATTCGTTCAATTCCAACTCCACAAATGTCATGTGTCACCAATTGTCCGTATTATACGTCAAAGTGTCATTCCTGGCACTCCCGGAGGCATTCCAGTACCTTGTTCACATGTGTCATGTGTCTCATAACGTTCGTGTCGTAAAATATGCACACAAATCATAAAGTTCATCACTTTTACCCACTAGGTTCGATATCAAAGTGTGTCACCATGCCATTCCTAGCATACCCGAAGGTGTCTAGTTCATTTCCTAGCATGCCCGATAGGGGATCTAGTACATCTCCTAGCATACCCGAAAGGGAATCTAGTTCTCTTCCTAGCATACCCAAAAAGGGAATCTAGTTCATGGAATTATCTCGTTCACATGATCACTTTGACCAACTTTAAATATCCATCTCATTTAGCTCGTGAAGGGCATCACGTCACTCTAACATCCGATACGAAGATCATGGAAGATGCGTATCGAAGAACCACATTAATCACAACACGTGCGGCGGAGACTTAATATTACAAAGGATATTCGTATTAGAGTAAGAATGGATCAGAAACCACGCATGAACATCTATTGGTGAAGTAAAGAAACTAACACCCAATGTAGAAAATGCAGAAAAGGGCGGTTTAAGCCCTAGGTATCGATACCTCTCTAAAGGG
Organism: Arctostaphylos glauca; assembly: GCA_019985065.2. Classification (NCBI taxonomy): domain Eukaryota; kingdom Viridiplantae; phylum Streptophyta; class Magnoliopsida; order Ericales; family Ericaceae; genus Arctostaphylos; species Arctostaphylos glauca. Next base: position 29,581,173 of record JAHSPW020000009.1, on the reverse strand, counting down.
TATCGCTACAATTTACTTATGGAGTGTACAATTCGTTCCAGAATGTTTAGTATCGATACCTCTGATAGGGGTATCGATACAATTCGCTTATGGCGTCGCGAACCCAGAAATTTGCAGAAATTGCCTCTTACTTCCAAATGCCCAAAATCAACCACAAACTCAAATGTATGTCTAAAACATGTTATATACACATCTAACAATAATTGCGACTCCAACGCCTAACCACACACACGTGCCACCACCACGGCACATACTCACATACACATGCTTTAACCACAACACATGATCACGAGTTAAGCTATCCAACCATTCATGTATCACATTTCAATGCCCCCGACTACTAACATATTTTTACACCAAGACAATACTCAAAACCAAGTACAAACCCAACGGAAACACCACTATACCTAACTAAGACAAACACAATGTCAACACGTACCCCCCATGATTACATCAAGCTTGTTTCGAAGTCTAAAGGTATCCAATCCAAACCGAATACCAACTTAGAGTTACACGACCACACATATACCACCATCTAAACACATGACTACCCACACTTCCTCATCAAAACCCATAGCCCCTCGAACCTCATATCACACCGCACGACTTCACACATGTTCCATTTCGCAATCCACGAGTACAACACAATACCCCAAATGTCTCCTCAAACGAGTCCACAACTATGACACAATACTCCACGTTCTATTGCACGGATTTAACAAGTATATATGAAAGAACGGATAAATAAACCGTAAATGCCCTTCACAATGTTCTTGGTTTCCACTAGTCTATAAGTCCAACAAAAGGCACAACAACCCTTTCCCAAAATTCCTAGAATTTAACATAATCTCACCTCAAGCTATTATGAACAACTTTCATGCTAAACGCAAAATCTAAAACATGTCTTAAATCGGATAAACACACTAAAGAGGATTTTACATTCACTCTACCACAATTTACAAAAGTCGCAATATACGAAGATCTAACCGTCCGAATGTGTCCGTTCTTGTGTCTAAACTTAGCTAAGACAATAGGCTACATCACCGTAAAGGTATGGAGTTAATCTAAGCTGCCAAAAACTCTAGAAAGACCCGGGAACTGGTCTGCCCGAAAACAGTCCAGAAACCATTCGTCCACAGTGAACAGTTCTGGTATTTTGGCCATAACTTCTTACTCCGAACTCCGATTGAGACGATTTATATATGAAACTTTAAGAGAATTTCGAGAGCTACAACTTTGTAGTTATACACTTTTCCCAATTCGGCCTCGAAGTGCGTCAAAACGCATGAACAGAACAGATTCGTGCTTTAAATTTCCAGATTTTCGTTTTGTTCATTGTGTTCTTGGTGTTCTTGGTAAAACCCATCTCCAAATTTCTGGAAAACAGCCCAAATGAATTTTCACCCCAAAAACAATATAGGATTTAAAACTAAAAACAACATCACCATGTATTATACAACTTTAATCAAAAGTTTAACATAAATCCTACCTCAAAATCAAGCTCCATGAAATCTTCTTGCCAAAAACCGATCTCCTCCATTACTCCGCAAGAACCATCAATCCCGGGCTTGATACGAAGCCCTCGTTGCGTAGATCATCGTTCATTCTTTGTGTTTCTTGAGATTCGGAGTGGAAGGTCTTCGATTTTACAAATTAGAGAAGGGGGAGTTTGAAAGTTTGAGAGTTAGGGAGAGAGGAAACATACGGCTGAGATTGAGGAGAGAGAGAGAATTGGTAAAGTGTAAAAAAAATCTGATATTTATATTGAAAAAGGGGTAAATTACACTTTCTCCCCATACTATGCAACATGCCTAGATCAAGTACCACAATTATATTACACACACACATGAGCCCCAACTCATATTACCCAAACCATGCATTGTCAATTACATTCTCAAGTTCCGGATATTTAATTTAAAATAAATAATTTTCCGGGTCTTTACATTTTAGAACTCTATCTTTGAAATTCAAAGTTGATATTTCCGCATGAATCTCAGCAATTACTTGTTCAGGTTCTACATATTGAAACTTTTAGATAGAATATTTACATTATGTAAAACATATTCTTTCTCAATAGTTACATACAATCTATAGAACCTAGAAAAATAGGATGTCCATGACGTATACATATTGGAAGAATCAAATTTTTATTGAAATTTGATTCATGTACAACTCAGCTTTCCATAATGCTTCATGTAGGTCCTATATGGTACGGCACGGCCATATAGATTACAACATGACACTTGGTAGGTGAGGGGTAGTGATGATCCGCCAATATGATCTGATTCGTCTCCAAGACCCGAATTACTCTTGTTGCATGCGTATGGAACAATCAATTAATGTTAACGAGCCTGTTTTCTAGCCTGATGGCACTCCGGTACTAAAGTCAAAACTTGCGGATCAAAATGCAATAGTAACGACGTAGTAATTGACAAGTGTACCTGATTAAAGCTTGTGATCCATTATTTATAAGTCATCGAATGCATTATTACGGTCATCGAATATTTAGGGTTCTCTTCCCTAATTGCGCATTACAAATATGGCTATTACCTTTGCAATATAATGGATTTCTTAAAAAAAAAAAAAAATCCAAAACTATGAACCTTCCTAATCGGGTGTCCTATTTATTCTGAAATATTTTGACCGCCTGATCAAGTAGCGGATCGGTCCACTCGGCATGGTGATGGCTCGCGTACCAGGTCCCCAACCTTACGTTAGCAATCTCTCATTACAGGCCATTTTGTAATACACCAGCTAAAGTCCTGTGCTACCAACACAGATCAATAAATCCCAGGCTTAGTCCAAACTTTGGCCATCCGTTTGAATTTGGGCTCCTTCCTGTCGACATGGCCCATAGTGTTCTTGACTGAACCCGATAGCTCGGCCCGACAATTCAGCCCACTACAATAAGTCATGCATGGCGTTACTGCGTTAGAAGAGGAGACCTTTCATGACATCGTTTTACTGCACAACATCCAGATTCTCTCTTTCCTTAATTTGGATAATTTTCAACCTAGCTGTTAGGAATGTATTGTAAGTACAATCTAGGGCTGAAAAAAGTATTTTCCTAATATAATACTAACTGAGTTCACATTTTGGCAAGGTTTCTTTGGTCACAGGCAAAACTTGTCGATACCCTAACTGTCCATGACCAATCACGGCGCGAAACGCGTTTTAAACAATTCTTTATCTGAATTTCTTTGACTATGAGTAATAAAGTAGGCGGACAGAAGGGAGACCAAGTTAGGAGTGTTTGGAAGACATCTACTTTTTTGATTTTATATTTTAAATCATAGATTATAATTTTTTTGTATTACAATGAGAATGTGTAAAAGTGTTTAGATAATAATGGCCCTATTTGGCCAAACTAGATTATGGAGATTGTCTAGATTATTATGGAAATAATTTAGCTCCATTTGGCCTAAATTATTCACCCAAACAATCTGGATTAATCTAGCTCAAACACAACATAACCAACATATCCACAAATAATTTAGTCCAAACACTTTGAGCTAGATTATTCCCTCCGGCACCCAACATAATCCAACAATCCAATAATCCCATAATCTAGTTACGCCAAATGGACCCAATATATAGAATAAATTTTATAGAAAAGTGATGTGTCAATATGTATAGAGAGTTTAAGAAGCTCGTCCAAATGTATTTTTGAATTTATGCATTCTTTAACTTATCATGCAAAATGTCTTCTACAATTTACCGACAAAATAACGAAAATAGAAAATCACTACCTGACCCCGTACTTAATAGGAAAATTCAAAAAGAAGAACGAGGACTCCCCGTAAGTTAATTTTACGATTTTTCAAGTTAGACCATAGCTTGATGTTAAACAAATATAATAACCATGTCTTCATATTTATAGGAGCCCAAATGTGTGAATCAACAAAAAGATCGATTTTATCTGAATTATTTAAGGTTGCGGATTTGCCCTGGAAACAAATAGATTCATTTCCTTACCATTGTGCACAGTAGCAACGCTAAGGGGCTAGGCGCGCAGTAGAGGAGAGCTCATAATGCATATTGTGAAAGTTGTGCGGCCAAAAAATTCTTATGAAGATTGAGATTTGAAATCTTCTGTGGGGGCTATAAACAAATTAGGCTAATTGGGTTCACAAACTTTGTGCATAAAAAAAATTATTGCGATTTCATTAATTCATCCAAGAAGTGAATGAAAATCACTCATTTTGTATGAGGCCGGTACCGATTCAACTATAATGCTCGAAACTTTTAACTTTGTAGAGATTTGTTTTGTTGTGAAACCCGCCATAACATAATTAAGGTCAATTATATATTCGCAAGTAACATTTTAGTTCAAAATTAGTTGACGTTGCAAATAAGTTGAAGTTTAACACATATTAGAAAACACTAATTTTATTGGTCTCCTATCAAATTTGGCTTGGTAAGCTAATAAATGGCTCGAGAGGCAGTCTAGTGTAGCTTTTGTGGGGCATTTATTACAAGGAAAAAAATTAACAATTTAATAGTTTATTATTTTTAATTTCTTCATAAACATAGACAATTGAAACTTTATAAGAATATATCACGAAATAATAAATTCATCACATTTTATTATTTTTAATTTATTGTTCGGTCCTTATTATTAGATTTTTTCAATTTTTCTTGTCAAGACAACTAAAACTTTATAAAAATATATCACAAAATAAGAAATAAAACTTACCGTTTTTAACAACTAAAAAAAAAAAAATTGGATAGTACATGTGTCTAAATGAAGCTAAAACTCAATAAAAATCTAACGAAAATTAGGGGTAAAATCAGAGGTATTATTAGGGATAAAACCGTTCCAATAAAATGTAATTTTCATGTTGACATGAGAACTAACAGCAGAACCTAACGAAAATTTTACGACTGGATGTAAATCAAGCTAAAACCCATAACACAAGGGAGGTAACTGCAATTTCAGAACTCACAAGGGATATATCTTTAATTGTTGAAAACCTTAGGAGAGATAAGTGGAAATTACCCTCCATAGAGCTAGTCATGGTATTTACCGTCCCTCTGGATTGATAAATTTTATGAGAAAAGAAAGAAAATTGAGAGAATAAATATTTTCTCTCATGTTTAGATTGACAAAAATGTAAGAAATGATAAGAAAATGTAAGAGAATGTGAGAATAGAGAACCCTTCAAAACTCCCATTTTAATTCTCACTAATTTTGTTGATATTTTGTGAGAGACGAAACCTAGAGAAGTTTAATTTTTATATTGCCAATTTTATCCTTTATTTCTTTTCTGGTACGAGTGACTGCAAAGGGTGTTTTGATAAAATAAGCACGATATTTTCTTTTATTTTCTCTTATATAGCCTATCGAAAAACAAAGAGGCAAAAAAATGAGAGAGACCACACTCTCTCTCATTTTATCTATCCAAATGAGATGGTGAGAACTGTATTTTTTTTTCTTTTCTAAACATTAAAATAAATCATATACCCATTTCATTTCTTTTCTCACATTGGCAGCCAAAGGGACTGTTAGTCTTGAAATTAAGATAAAAATTTTGAAATCCGTCAACCAAACGATCCATAGTGTTTAACTGGGCCTCTATAGTGTTTTGGCCCAACAAAACGAACAAAATCATATAAACTTTCGGCCCAACGTAAAGAAGAAGCACTTCTCATCTCACCGAAAAACGACTGTCGGATAAGAGAAGAGGTTTGTGGGAACTGGGAACTGCACTCTTCTCCTCCCTCGAGTTTTAGCTCTCAAAAAGCTCTCTCGGTAATCTCTCTCTCTCTCTCTCTCTCTCTCTCTCTCTCTCTCTGTGCACAACCCATGAAAACTTCTTTTATGTGCTTACGGAATATTTTGTGTATTTATCTCTGTATGAAATATTTGTGCGTAACCCTGTATTGAGCTTAAGTAGGAACGAACATGGACTTAGTAAGCCCCACGAAACAAACCCATGAAGGGTTTTGCTCATTTCACGGTGTTCATGATCGGATTGGGTCTAGGTTTGGTTCAAATGTGAGTTCACTGAAGGTATTTGTGGGCCACAAAGCTCGGTTTCTTGTCCTTTCGATTCATAGTGGCAGTGGGTTGAGAACAGAAGAAGGGTTTAGAGAGCGAAGGCGAAATCGGGTATGTGCTGTTTCTAACATTGGGGCATTTGGCTCCAATGGTAGGTTTTCCAATTCAGAAAAAACAAAGCCATTGGGGCAACCAATCCAGGAGAATTCTGCGCGGATTCAGGAAGAATCGAAGAGCAACAGTTATTTTTTTCGGTTGGTTAAAAAAGGGAGAGTAAATGAGGGTTTTAATTATCTCGAGAGAATGGTTTGTCGTGGAGATAGTCTCGATATTAGAACTTGCTCGCATTTGATTCGTGGGCTTTGTCGAATTGGAGAAACTAGGAAGGCTAATAGGGTTATGAAGATTGTTGAGGAGTCCGGTGCTGTTCTTGATGTTATAACTTACAACTTTTTGATTAGTGAGTATTGCAAGGCCGGGGAGATTGATTTGGCCCTGAATGTCTTGGACCGAATGAGCATTGAGCCGGATATTGTCGTATATAATACAATTTTACGTAGTTTGTGCGATATTGGGAACCTAAAACAAGCGATGAATGTTCTTCATCGGCAGATGCAAAGGGGTTGCTATCCTAATGTGGTCACGTACACTATATTGATCGAAGCAGTTTGCAAGGAGAGTGGAGTTAGGCAGGCGGTGAAGCTTTTAGACGAGATGAGGAGCAAAGGGTGTAAACCTGATATTATTACTTATAATGTTATTATCAGTGGGATATGCAAAGAAGGGAGGTTAGACGAAGCGATCAAGTTCCTAAATAACATGCCTTCTTACGGCTGCCAACCTGATGTTTTTAGTTATAACATTATACTGCGTGCAATATCTGGTACCGATAGGTGGGTGGATGCTAAGAAACTGTTATCTGATATGGTTCAAAAAGGGTGTGCTCCGAGTGCTGTTACTTTTAACATCTTGATTTGTTACTTTTGCCAAAGGGGATTATTGGAACAAGCTATTGATACTTTGTCGAAGATGCCTGAACACGGGTGTACTCCAACTGCCTCGAGTTACAATGCCTTAATTAATGCGTTTTGCAAAGAAAAGAAGATGGATAAGGCAATTGAGTATTTGGAAATAATGGTGTCTAGGGGTATTTATCCGGATATTGTGACGTATAATACTCTTCTCACTGCATTATGCAAAGATGGGAAAGTTGATATCGCTGTTCAGATTCTTGATCAACTAAGTACCAAAGGTTGCCATGCGGTTTTGATCACTTACAATATGGTGATTGATGGGCTCGCCAATGTTGGCAATACTGAACTTGCTTTAAAGTTATTGGATGAGATGCGAGAAAAGGGTCTTCAACCTGATATAACAGCGTATTCGTCCCTTGTTGGGGGGTTAGGCAGAGAAGGGAAGGTTGAGGAAGCGCTTAAGTTCTTTAACGATATGGAAGGATTGGGCATGACGCCTAACGCAATCATGTATAATAGCATTATTTTAGGTCTTTGTAAGGCTCGTCAGACCGATCGTGCCATTGATTTCTTGGCTCATATGGTGTCTAAGAGTTGTAAACCTACCGAAGCCACGTATATGATTCTGATCAAAGGCATAGCTATTCAAGGCTTATTGAAGGAAGCTTTGGAACTGTTGAACGAGCTTTGTTCCAGGAGAGTTGTGCGAAAAAGTTCGGCTGAAGAGGCTGCCCTGGTTTGCTGGTAACTTAGGTCCTTTCTGTTTTGCCCTTTGTGGGTATATAAAGTTTATTTCCTTCTTCTTTACTTGAATCAAGCTTTTTTACTTCTAATTCACAAGCGAAATCATATTAAGTTTTGTAAGGCTGTTCGCTTGATTGATGTGCCTTCTGTTAGAAACTCGGAAGTAAATCCTGGGTTCGGATTGTTTTTTCTTTTCAGTGAAGGATTTGATTCAAATTCCTCGCAACTCTTATTAACAAAGTGTTACAGAGATGTTAATGAGATTAACGATAGGGATACGGACACATACACACACAAAAGATGTTAATAGGACTGTATCGGTATTTGGTTGCATCGCAGCTGCAACAGCGCCTTTAGTGAAGCAACAAGAAGGGAAAAAAGGCTATCCATTGCATGAGACTTCTTTTACCACCGCAAAATCTGGGAAATAACTGGAAACCCGCAAGCTGAGACTATTTCCGTGACTATAAACTTGTGTTTGCTGCAAAAGATATGAGCGACGAAGAACTAGGATCTGGAAATCGTGATCATTTGAAACGTAGCCACCAGACTTTTTAAGTTTGCTTGTGTGGTTTCAGCTTATCAGAGAATTCACCTCAGTAACTGTTTACAACCATGAAACCCGTATTATGCACGGTAGCACGAATATTCCTTATTGAATTACAACTAAACGTTGAATGTGAGGACTATATTGAAAAGGAGTTTGAACATGAAGGGAAGTTCGAAGGTTTTTTTCTTATGAGTGGAAGAAGGAATAAAGGGGAAAGAGAATTATCAGTCTTCATGTGAATTTTCGAATGATTTTTTATTTTTTATTTAAAAAATGAGTGTAATGTGTGTCATATACCTGTATTGTATATAGATGACAAGTTGAAAAACATTAGGAATTAGAATGAACATTGCAGTAACAATTAGTGCAAGAATATTTATTCCCATTTTTCAGAATTTTTTACTTCACAATAATTTGAGATCTATTCCATAGAGGTGATAAGTCTTTCACCAATAAATTCAATGGATGAATTACCCCTCCTTGGGTCAATAAAGCTCCTCCTAAATACGACTAATCTTATATACGATACCACTTGACGTATTTTAATACTTTTATTTTTGGAGTCAAAACTCTCTCTTTGTACGGACCAGCCCTCAGGCTTGGTCAGAAGTCTCGTACCAATAATAATTCTTTATTCAAAAAAATATCTGTAATAAAAAAATGAGCTACGTAAATCAAGCTTTTTGTGTGTTTTTCTTTGCAATCGCGTTATTTTTTACATTTGTATCTCCTAGATCCGTATTGGGATTCTGTAGATTGCTAACAGAGAGAGACGTAACCAGAAAAATTCACTTGCCAAAGCCTCATTGAACAACTTCAATTGCGAAACTGTTTGAGAAAATTGATTTGAAAAAGTTAAGAATACCAATTATTAATGCACATTCGGACATCAATGTATTCATAATCATTGGATGCACACAGAATTCTTCATAATTATGTGAGTTTATGTCTATCCAATGATTTCAAACACACTTGTACATAAATAATTTGTCTTCATGAATTTGTTAAATTGATTTTAAGTCATTTCTTGCACTGCTTAACAAAGTACAAAAGTATCATAAAATAAAGATTCCTTTTGCTTGTCAAAATCAGTTCGGACATATCTTTAAGAAAAATGCTAAGATTCCATAATAGAATTTCCGAAATGTTTAAGAATATACAAATATCCAAGAGACAGTAGGTGTTGCAAATATTGTGTGTGTGAGAGACGAATGAGTAATTACCACTTCAGTATTTTTGGGATCCCGTTCTGGGATCCTAGCATTGCTCTATTTTTAATCATTCACTCACCACACCATATCCGATCCCACCTTACCCAATCTCCTCTGGTTCTTGTTTTCCATTCCTTCACTCATCCATAACCAGAAAAAACAATCCCATGATCCTATATAGTATCTACTTCTCCTCTCTATCACACACTCAACTTCTCACTCTCACAGAGAGAGAGGGAGAGAGAGGTTCACTTACCCCACCTTACCTAATCGCCTCTGTTTCTTCTTTTCCATTCCTTCACTCATACATAACCAGAAAAAACAATCCCATGATTCTATAACAAGGAGTACTACAATTTCAGAAATTTTTTTCTAAAAATATTTTTGAATTTAAAATCTAGAGTTAGCATTCATTGAGATTTGGAAGTCTACAAACTCAAGTAAATCTAGTCCATTCATTTTGAATTCTGAAAAGTTTTCTGTAACAAAGACTTTTACTTCTATAATATCCAATTCTCCTATCTATCACACACTCAACTTCTCACTCAAAGAGAGAGAGGAGAGAGGAGAGAGGAGAGAGGCGAGAGGAGAGAGAATGACTTCCATGGAGATAGATGAATCTCCTAGAGCCAACACAGATGAACAAGAAGGAACACTCTCGTGCTGGGGCCGTATGAAGCTGAAACTTCCATGGGGAAGAAGAGGAGGAGTGGGAAGAAGAGGAAGAAGAATCAGTTGCACAACGACAAGGCAAAGGAGGGTTGGTTGGAACATAAAAGATATGTTCAAATCCAAAAGACCGGCCGCCGGTGGTGGTGGATTCAACTACGACCCCTTGAGCTATGCTCAGAACTTCGACGGGGGTTGGGAGGAAGACGACGATGAGGATTATTCGTATCGCGGGTTTTCGTCTAGGTATGCTGCTCCATTGAAATCGGTTGGAAGTTCATGACAGATTGTATGAAGAAGAAAATGGAATATACTTAGCTCAGTTGGTCACTCCTCTTGCGAAGAAATTAGATGGCCAAAAGGAGGGATTCTTCTCAAATGCATATAGAGTTTCGCAGAGTGGTTTGTTTTTTTTTTTTTTGGTAATGAGCAATTATTTGTATATATTTAATTATTTATTATGATCGTTGCACTTTTTTCCACTTGTAATCGTTTCTTGTTTGGTTAATTAGTTTGTAGACATGAAATCCAAACTCGATCGGTTCAGATAGAAATTTCACATACTAGTATGAATCCCAATCGATTTTACGTAGGGACCGAAATTGGTTTGGGTAGAATTGGTGAGAATAAGAAATAAAAAATTATTTTTTGTGAGTGAACAATGATTAGGAAAATTAAGTTAAGTATTATTCACAAAGTATTATAGTTAGTCTTAATTGAACTTGTTGGATGGACTTTTTTTGTTGTTGGGCTATCCAAAATAGCTAAATGACCCAATTAGCTATGCTCTTGGACATGCTCTAAGAAGTAATTATTTGTATAGATTTATTATTATTGTTGGATTTTTTTATTCAGACATCAAATTTACACTTGAACGTGTTAACACCAACGTCCGCTTCAGTCTCATGAACTCTCTATACTCTTCTTGTTTCCGCCCCAACTTTCTTAGAGTCTTTCAACGAGAAGAAACATCAAATCTTCTTAATTATGATGCAAGGGGCTGAAACTCAAAAGACAGAATAGTCTGAGAAAGTCCATCAAGTTCATTATCTTTCAAGATATACAGAGCTTTCAAAATTGACTTTCCTAGATGACAAAGCCAATTGATTCAAGGAACTAGCTGATTTGTATTACAGTTGTTCGAAATTCCAAATCAACAATCTTTTCCACAAACCATCATGAGCAAGTAAAAAAAGTCAAAGAATTATTGGCTTAAGGGACTTTACAATACAATTAAAACTTGAATAATTTCAGCTATTTGAGGCCAACTTATCTTCTTTTAAACTCATGAAAACATAAATTTTGATCGTATTGAAATTAAAACTCTGAAATCACGAGTCAGAATTAATTTTATCATTGCGATCATTTCAATTTTGTTAACTGAATCTCAAAATATGCTTTAATTTGTTTTTAGAGAAAACCGATACAATAGACAAGAGAAATCTACGGTACACATAGGGTGAACTATAGAAATGTTACGGTTTCGGTCAACTCCGGCCTATTCCAGGCTGTTCTGAATTGTTCCAGCATATTCCGGCCAATATTGGCTGGTATCGTCCCGGTCCGTAAATAATTTTTTTGGGATATTAAATATAAATTTGGGCTAAAATCATCAACTTTTATGTTTGGTGATTTAGTTTTAAGTTGTGAGATTTTATTTTATACGTCTGACGTAATTTTTTGTTAAAAATATATATCTATTTTAGTGATAAATCCAAAACAGTACGCCGGTACATAGCATACCAATAATAAAACCGATATGCTCATTAAGACGAGATTCATAACTTTGATTAGTACGCATTTTATGAAACTGAAATTACGAACAAGTTGTAAGGAACATTTCAAAATAGTTACGCTAGTATTTTGGTTAATTTCAATGTTGTACCATAGACTTCTCCGGATGCATGAGTCAGCTGTACACATGAGAAAAAATACAGAGAGATCGGGGATAGGGAAAAGTCAGGCTTCCTCAAAAATTTTAAAAAAATTTTGAATCTAAATAAAAATTTTAAAATTATAATTCGGTCCCCTAAATTATATTTGTCTCCTTCCTTTGCCCCAAAAAAAATCTCAATCCAAACGTCGAATTCTAGTTTCGTCCCTAGCTATACATTCCCTAGTTTTCATTAGGGGCCACGGTCCATGTGGTAAGATGTGGTTCTTCTTATCTTTTTCTTTTATATTTTCTCAAATATGAATCCAATAACAAGCATGGTGAAATACATTAGTAATAAAAAATCAATGACAAACATTTCTCATGTTAAATGCCCTACTTTTAAACATTGAAGAGAAAATATATTCCCTAAAAATAACAATAAATATCAACTTGGAAAACATATTCCCTAAGATCAATAAACTAGCAAAAACTCGTGTTATGCAGGAAACGTGTAAAATTTAATGAAAAATATTTTAATATAGAATATGAGAAAGTCTAAGGGATAGTGTAGAATGAATAGTGTAGATGTACTTAAGTGTATAAACTTTTAAAATCTAAATGAATCTTAACTTTTGATTTTGAATTCTGAAATATTTTTAGAAAAAAATTTATGAACCATAACATTGCTCTATGGAATATATATTCCCTAAAATAACATAAGTATCAATATAATTAACACCCATCAACATGAATCTCCCTAGCAGTAGGACAAGAAGCCAAACCACAATGCTCCCCGTCTGTTCCCCACCATTCCAAACTCACATTCTCTATACTTAGCGTAAAATAAATCAACACCCCCATGAAAGCCAGCCCAGCATCCAACGCCGCCGAGAGCACGTAATTGTACCTCTGCCACCACCTCTTCCTGTACCTAAAAACAAAGAAATTGAAAATAGTTCCGACGAAAATCCAGCTGTTGAAATTGAGTGTAGTCGCCGGTGGCATAGCCGCGGTGGCTCCGAGAAGTACAGGGAGGTTTATCATGGTGATCCATTTTTGTTGGGGGTAGGCTTTGTGTAGGCCCCACACGAGGAGGGGCCCGAAGGCGCCTGCTAGGAAGAACCAGTTGAGGGCGCTGTAGTTCCCGAGGGTTCCGAAGATGCGTTTGGGACCCATTAGGCCCCAGATGACGGAGGCGTCGAAGAAGACACGGTCGCTGGGGCAAGTCCAGGGGCTGTTTGGTGGGAGGAGATTGTCTTGGCATATGTTTTCGATACTGGTTAGTAGCCACCATGCTGTTGCGGTGTTGATGGTTCCGGCACACTGCAAAGGGAGGAGGAGTTTTAACTAAATTCACCATAGAAGTAGATAATTTTTACAAGAATTGGTGGTTATAAACAGAAGTCTACAATCACACCTGTAATTAAAACACACATCTGGACTTGAATATGTCCCAAACTGTTTGATATATATATAATTTATATTATTTTAGAAGGTCTCACGTTTATCGAATGATTTCGAACATATTTGAATTTGTGTTTCAAAAATGGGTTTGTAGACTTACTCTTATGTAAATGAAAGAACCACAAGAAGGTCAAATGATTACGTAACGAAAATCTTTTTATTTATTTTATCATCTATATTTGTCTATTAAAGTTTGTCTAGCAATATGTACAAAATTTTGTAATTAAAATCTATTGTCATAAAATGAACCAAGCTATTGAAACTCGACTCGTGTTCTCCTTATTGAGAAGTTGATAATTGTTGGAAAGCATACTATTGAAAAGCATCTGTTGACGAAAGTTTTTTTTTTTTTTTTTGAGATTCTGTTGGTGTTCCATGCACTATAACATAAAAATGAGAGAGAGAGCTATGTGAATGCTTGTATTTTTGTTTTGAGTTAGCAATAAATATTTGTTGAGTGTTGTGAGTAATCTCGCATGTGTGCTTACACTATCAAGAATTACCAAACAACATAAATAAGCCAAGGTCCACATGTTCTAAAGCTTGTTTCGAAAAAAAGATTTGCATTCAATAAGTTTTTCTTCATTTGAAAACTACATAGAAAAACAAGTTTTTCGAGCTAGCTCGTGAGTTAGCTCTTGTTAGAATTCGTTTGAGAAGTGTGACACCAACAAGAAATGTGACGATGGAGCAAATCCGAGACAAATTCTAACAAGAGCCAACTCACAAGGTACATCAAGTAACATTACTCAAAACTTGTCAAGTTTTTTAGCTAAACTTACAAACTCATTTTTTGGGCTCGCTCGATTTGGCTCATTTACAGCTCTATTGATCAAAATTGGCTTTAGGAGTTGTAGTACAGTCCCTATACTGCAAGCAAAACGATAGTATTGTTCGTCCAAAAATCGGATTTGAGAGTTGTAGTACAATCCATGTACTGCAGGCAAAACGATATAATATTGTTCGTTTTTGCTCTCAAAACTATGTCATTTTGATTTTATGCATTTTGATAACAATTTGTGGGATATTTCAAAACGACATAGTTTTGTGGGCAAAACGAACAGAACTACGTCGTTTTGCCCGCACTACACGTGCACTATAGCTCGAATCCAATGTCCTCTTTGTTTGTGAAGCGATACATCCAGTGAATGCTGACTGATATCAGCTAGTTTAAGCGGTAATTCATCATTTTTTTCTCATGACCAATACCTAGAAACTAGCAGTTCTAGTTGTCTTCTTCCAAAATAGATCATTATGCTTTTGATTTCCAAGGAATATTTAAGGGTGTGTTTGGCAACAACTCTAAGGAATGAGTTTTCCATTGGAAAAAGAGGTAATACCTGCACAATAAACATTGATCTTGGTGGGATCTTCATGTAATGGCCTAGCTTGAAATCATTGAGAAAGGAGACTGCTTGGTTCATGCTCATATAACCATAGGTTTTGAAGCAAACATTGGCTATGGGTCTTCCAGGGAATATGACCCCCATTATATACGCTGTGATAATATTTAGTCCTGGTGTCTGCCATAACGAGGAAACTTTTTTTAACAATTTGGAATAAGAGGGGGCATAAATGGAAGTTCTGTATTGATTACTCGTTCAAAATATTGACCCTATTTGGCCAAAATTTTTTTTTTGACTTATTTTTTGTCTTTATTCAAATTTTTTTTGTATTTGTTATTTTTATGTCATTTTTTCGTGGATTATTGGTTTGTATCGACGAAAGGAATCTAAAAAGTATAAAATTATGTCCAAAAGTTAAAAAAAAGTCACTAAAGACGAAAATAAGCCAACACGGACGCTGTTTTTGACTTATTTTTTGTCTTTTCTGAACTTTTTTCAAATGTAGCCGATGATTGATAACTTTTCTGAAAGCTCTTGTCGAGACGAACCAACAATCATAAAAAAATTGATAAAAAATTAAAAATTAAAAAAAAATTTCAAATAAGGACAAAAAATTAAACAGTGAATAATCCAATAATAACCACAGGCCAAATGGACAGATATGCCATTTTTGAAGTCGAGCCATATCGTAGATTTTTAATTAGACCAAAATTCTGTATAAATAAACTCGAGTAGAGAAAAAGTACTATTTTCTCTTATTGAATAAACTCGAGCAGATAAAAACGGAATCATGAAGATTTTTAACACTTCACTTTAATTTGTACAAAACATGTGATATTAACAATCATTTTTAGTTTTTATTATGGGATTTTTTTTAAACCATCCATTTCATAAATTTATTTGTGCAGTACTTATGTACAAATAGAAATGCTATTTTGTGATCAAAACCTCTAAAATCACAAGTACTTGAACACACACTTTCACATACACGGTCAGCTGTTTGTGTTTGTGGACAGGAACAGAGCTAGGATTTGAAAGGAAGAGGTGGCAAAATTAGAATGAGTATTCAGTGATTAATAACAAAATTATTACATTTATACTAAAAAAAGTATACTTATTCTAAAGTTAATCATCCGTAATATAGAAAACAAAAACCTCGCATGTTCTAAAGTTTAATTTCATCAACATAAATCAAAAGTAATTTAATGATATGTCAAAATGAAATTTAACATTCTTCCAAATCCCAAAAAATAGTGTAATATTAATTCTAAATCAAACTTCAAAGAAACTCCCCTTTCAGTATACATGAAAAATATTTGAAAGGAAATCATTTTCTATATTTGTTCCGAAATTTAGTTTTGATAATTTCCATTGCTAAAAATGAATTGTTCTATTATTGCGGTAGAAATAAAAAAAATAAAAATAAAAGCACGAATATGACCGCTCAAAAAACTAGGTGATATATTGTTGATCTCCTGATTTTCACTATTCATGGGTACAATTTTAAAATAAGTATTTTCTGTTTTGAATTTATTAGTTTAGGGTATTAAAATAGTTAGCAAAAACTTTTCTTTGGAAATGAGGGTGGCAAGTGCCACCTCCGCCCCCCACCCCTCATTTCACTCTGGCATTGTGTGGAGCGAACACACCATGCGAGCGTGTGTTTGAAAGCATTCGTAATAGAACAAGTCTATGTGCAAATAGGGGTTGTCTCAATAGGAAGGGCGAGTGTCGGGGTTGGGCTTAAGCTTGGGGTTCGATTTCTTATTAGGTGACTACTCTGATTTAAGTGGGGGGTCGTGATGCTATGTTTCTCCGCTAGTTAATTTCTTCCAAAGGTTTGGGTTGCACGGTCGGGTCCAAAGGGTCTGGTTGTAAGGTTGTTCCTCCATTACAAAAGTCTACGTGCAGAGATTCGAACACAAATATGTCCGGAATCGCCTAATGAATGTAAGACCATTATTATGTTTTGAACCCTGCGTATATTAAATGATTCTAAACACATCTGTGTCTAGATCTGTGCAAAGTAATACTAGCAAAGTAGTTTTGGAAATTAGCATAAACAAGACGCAAAACGTGATTCCGTACACAAAAGCAGACCCTGCAACTCAATTTACAAATGGAATTAACAAGTTGAATTCAACTTAATTTACCTGATTAGTTGTGGCAGTTATGATGCTGATGGACCAAATTTTGAAAAAACAAACCAGATCAATTTGAATAAAAAATGGACCAAATCGTCGGTTTAGTTTGATTTTCCGATTTATAATTTCAATCCTAGGTTGAGCTAGCACATGAGATAATAAAAAATATTTTTGAAAAGTAAAATTAATTATTTTTAATTTTAGGATTTTTTTTAGAGTTGATATTAATTACCGGAGTAGTTAAATCTTATCGTGATATTAACACAAAAAATAAAAAACATGAGTCTTAGCATGGATACTAATGTTTTTGACTTCTAAAGATAAAAGAAGGAAAGACTTATTAAAATATTGTATTAATAAAAAATTATGCACGAAAATATTTTTTTATCCTTCTAATAACATATTTAAAAATAATAATAGAGAATGAGAGGAGTGCTTAACCCGATTAACTACTTAAAAAAAGGTAAAATGCACTGAACTTCCTGAGGTTTCTAACAAATGCATGGATCTCCCCTGAGGTTTTAAAAATATAATTATCTCTCCTGCTTTTGAAACTATTAGATTGTTACATCAATGCCGTTAGTTTTCTATTAACGCCGTTAGCTTTTATTGATAAAAGACAAAAATACTCCTTTTAAGATGCCTCCTCTTAATTCTTTTTACTTTTTTTAATATATTTAATATATTTTTGTGTGCATTTAAATATATATTCTATAATTATACATATGAACGTATATAGTATAAAATAATTTTTAAAAGTAAAATTTTAAATGTTTAAGTAAAATTAGGCTTAAGTTATATTTTTATTAAGAATGTGCAAATAAATATACATTTTATAGATTAATAATAATTTTTTTACAAAATATATTTGAATTTATCACTTAATACATATTCTTAAGTTTGCATTTCTTATGTATATTTAACCTAATAAAATACATATATATTTTTAGTATATCTTATAAAAAAAAGCTATAACTTTTAATTTCACTTATTATTTTTTAATATGTTACTCTTTTTTCTATTTGAGCTTTACATACTAAAATTAAATAAACTTTAATTATATTACTCAATTTTAAAATTACTTACGCATCTTATGTTTAGTAATCATTATTTAATTTTATAAAGATTATATACTTACGTAATGAATCTCGTTATTTTTTCATTCTCTATATGTATTTTATTTAATAAAAAATATATACTTAATAACTTATCATATCAAGAAAAAAATTTATTTATGAGTATGTTAAAAAAAATTATGTAACTTACCTTTAACACAATATTTTTATTTTTTTAACTTGAAATATTAATTTTTTTGATTTTATATAATATATTTATAATTAAAATAATTATTTGAAATTACATGTGTGGCTTTTTTAGTTTCTACATTAATTTTATCAATAGGAGTTACATGTACATTGTTACTTGGCCTAAATTAACTAGATTAATTTTTTTGTCTTTATTCAAAAAATTGTATTTGTTACTTTTACATCATTTTTTTTGTGATTTTTTTTATTTTTGTCATTATTTGTTACTCTAAGAATGATATTTGCAGCACAATAACACATTTTATTCCTATCCTAGTGAAGCTTTTGTACTAGATACATGTCCATAACTGAAGAAAAATAAAGTACATCGATTATCATATCTAGCACGTTGCTCAAACTTTCTTATTTATAAGAGTTTTTTTTCTTGATATATGATAAGTTATGATGTATATATATATTTTTATTAAATAAAATACATATAGAGGACGAAAAATAAAAAGATTTATTAGATATATAATGTTTATAAAAATAAAAAATGATTACTAAAACGTAAGGTGCGTAAGTAATTTTATAAAATTGACTAAAGAACTTAAGTTAAATTAATTTTAGTATTTAAAGCTCGAATAGAAAAAAATTAAAATATAAAAAAAGAGTTAAATTATAAATTGTTTAATAAGATAAACTAAATATATATATATATATATATATATATATATATATATATATATATATATATATACACACGTTAAATGTACAAAAGGAATGCAAACTTAAAAATATGCATTAAGAGATAAAAAAATTTTAAATGGTACATCTTGAGAGGGGTATTTTTGAATTTATCAATAAAAACTAACGGCGTTAATAGAAAACTAACGGCAGGGATAACAGTCTAATAGTTTCAAAAGTAGAAGAAATAATTGTATTTTTTGAAACCACAGGGAAGGGGGAGGTCACTGGTCAATGCATTTTAACCAAAAAAAATTATTGCTACTTTTATTTTAGAATATTTTTTTCTAGATGGGTTTATTTTAGAATAGGATAAATTGCACTGACCTTCTTGAGGTTGCTGATAAATATAGGGGCCTCGCCTGAGATCTTACGTTATAATTATTCGACAGATTTCCCCTTCCGCTAATTTTCGTTAACTTCTTAAAAATAAATACTTATGTCTCAAATTATGTTATACTATATACCAAGAATACCCTCTCATTAACCCTATGTCTGTAAAAATTAAAGAAAATCATTAGTCCCATTAATGTTTTGGTCAAAACTCTTCTATTGAGATTTTTATCAACAATAAAAGTATTTAGAAAGTACACAGTATTTACTCTTATTAAATTAATTATCAATAAAAAGAAGAAAAAAATTACACAAAATCGACTAGAGTCAATATTTATTATTTTAATAAAAAAGTGAAAAATTAAAAGCATAAATAATTGATAAAAGCATAACTTAAAGTCTAATTTTAATTTCAACATCCGAACAATAATTAATTTTTTTTTTTTTTACATTGACTCACCCCTCACTTCTCTCTCTCTCTCTCATGTATTTATATAAACATTTAAGCTACAATTAAGAAGAATAAAGATAGAAATTTTAATCTTTTATTTTTCAAGACTAATGATGTTTGTAGAAACTTGATGGGATAATAGTTTGTAAAATAAAGAATAATAGCGTATTTGTCAAAACTTTAGGGGATGTTACTACATTTGTAAGAAACCTCAGGAAGGTCAGTGCAATTCTAAGTTTGTTCTGACGATCACATCACCACCAACCCACTAATTGGTACACCCAACCGGAAAATCCAAGCAACTTAAGTGCGGGATGCGTTAGACAGAGAGGGGGAGACTGTGTGTGAGAGAGAGGGGGAGAGGGAGACGAGATTCAGAAGATAGTAATGGCGATGGCACTACGGAGGCTCTGCTCTTCCGTCAGTAAACCTCTTCGGCCTCTACCTAATGGCGGTTCCCTCTATTACATGGTACATATACACATGTACACACTTACAAATTACCAACCTCTTTGATATCTATGTCTCTCTATCCATTCATTTCCATAAATCACTTTTCTCTTTTCCTAATCGTTCTTTTGATGTCTCTGTATAGTCTTCTTTGCCTAGCGAAGCCGTTAGCGAGAAAGAGAGCTCCCGCATCACTGTAATCCATCTCACATCTCGTTTCCTTCATTTTTAATACACACACGCACACTATCGATGATTCTAATAGCAAGTATGTTGATGGTCTCATTGGATCTTGTATTGGCTGTGGCAATAATGTAATTGAGTTTTGTCGAGTTCCAATTTTTAGTGGACAAAGCAATTGAATGCTCCGCTTGAAGAGGTAGATCCGGAGATTGCCGACATCATTGAACTAGAGAAAGCTAGGCAATGGAAGGTATATATTTATCTATCAGAATCATTGGAATTGGTGAAGATAGGTTTCCAATTGCTCGGATATTCATGCTAGTCCGAAAGCCTTGACAATGTTGTTCTGATGTATGTTGTCTATGATGTTATTTTGGTACTTATGCCGTATGTGTATCTTCAGTTCCTTTGGACTTCGATTTGAAACTTAGTTTATAGTTGGAAATTATGTGAATATTGGGCAGGGGCTTGAACTGATACCATCAGAGAATTTCACATCAGTGTCCGTAATGCAAGCAGTTGGGTCGGTTATGACCAACAAATACAGCGAAGGGTATCCTGGTGCTAGATACTATGGAGGAAATGAGTATGAGAATTCACTGTCCTTTCCTTGTTCAAATTATATTGCTTCTGATATATTTTGTAAGATTTAAGTTTTATAATCAAAATAGATTAATGTCTGTTAAGGTACATTGACATGGCAGAGTCCCTATGTCAAAAGCGTGCTTTGGAAGCTTTCCAGTTGGATCCTGCAAAATGGGGAGGTAAATGCACTACACAAATGATTTCTGTAAAATGCGTAGCTTTAATATATTTCACTGGTGGCATATTTATCCTCCCTTTGGTTATCTGGGGCCTTTACTTCGTTATTATTTCAACCTACATGATTGGACATGTGACTCACCCGTAGCTTCATTACCAAAACAATAAACAGAAATGGACAGTCAAACTCGTCATTTGAGCTCCTGCTGTAACGGAGATCATTGGATGAATATAGAAATGATTCTTAGTAAGTTCTTTAATTTTCAATCACTTAAAATTTATAGAGGGTAGTATTTGGAATTGTAGGATTCAACTGAGAGTGACCACACTGTATATATTGTACTGTTGTGGCTTTTAGCTTGTGGCTGTCTTATTAATGGGACAGCTGACCGGCACTTCTCTGAAACTATTCACTAGATAACAGTTGACTTTGTTGATTGTCGTTGGTTGCCAAACTATAGTATAGCTCTACTTAAGTCTGTAATTGAATTGCTTCAACAATATAAAGGGTTATCTGTTGCTGCTGTCTTATGCAAGGGAAGAAAATGGTCATAGTATCAGTCCTTTGAAGTTCTTAGATTTTCTCATTTAATCTTTTCCTGTTCTCATTATTTGTTCCTTTAAAATCTTCTCTCTCCTGAAGTGAACTGAATTCTGACGTGGTTTCTTTAAAACTACTACAAATTTGCATCCGTATTTCTTGCAGTCAACGTGCAGTCATTGTCAGGATCTCCTGCTAACTTTCAAGTTTATACTGCACTGTTGAAACCTCATGAGAGAATCATGGCACTTGATCTTCCTCATGGTGGACATCTTTCACATGGATATCAGGTGCTTGTTCTTCAGTTTTTAGTTTTCGTGCTAGAATTTGTTGCCATCTCTCAATCTTAGAGATCAGAGTGAAAATCATTTTTTGTTTCCTTTTTGGCCTACACTGGGTATGCCAGCCTAGAATACGATGAAGTTGTAAGGTTAACTGTTGGGTTATGCCATCTCCTATTTTGCAGACTGACACGAAAAAGATATCTGCTGTTTCAATATTCTTTGAGACAATGCCCTACAGATTGGACGAGAGCACTGGTTATATTGACTATGACCAGGTAATTTCTTTTTATCTGGTGGAAAGTTTTTTCTTCCTTCAATGTGGTTGGTAGTCATCCCTCATAAGCACTATCACAAATGGTGCAACCTTCATATTCTAGCCATTTTTACCATTGAATTATACGAGGGTGTCACTTTGTGAACATTTCCATCTATAAACCACAAAAAACTTCTCCTTTGTGCCTACAGGAATACTGTGAAACCATGTTTTTCTGCTTATGTTTGTTTTGCCGCTTGGTGGTGTTTGTATTTGGGTTCGGAATCTCTCTCTGGAAAGTTTTTTCAATCCACAGAACACTCTATCCCAAAACTGACAGCCCTTTGGGATATTCATGCATCAGAAGTCCAAATTTTCTTGGAAAATGGGAATGCAAAATATGTCCCCTGTATGTGGACATCAGTGGCAGTATCAGTTGAAGTAAGCATGATTTAAAATCTGTTAAAACTTAAAACGACCGACATACTGGAAGCATTCACGATCTTGTGTTTTTGTCATAGGATATCTTGTGCTTCATTCTATGTCGTCTTGTTTGCATAAGTGCATGGACCGGATCTTGTTCTCTTTTTCTTTTGTTGGGTGGACCTAATCCTGATGGGGGGACCTAATTTTGTTTTATACTTTTCTTTTCTGATTTATTCGTTTGGTACGTAAAATGAGTTAAGTTTTACCATTGCAGCTGGAGAAAAGTGCCACTCTCTTTAGGCCAAAATTAATTGTTGCTGGTGCAAGTGCTTATGCACGCCTCTATGATTATGCACGTATTCGCAAGGTAAACCTCCTTGGTTTGACTAACATCATTATACTCACTACATATTTCTCTCTTTATTTTTTCCTTGTTCAGGTGTTAAGTGTATAGAAATCATGAGTTTCATTTCCCATTGCAGGTTTGTGACAAGCAGAAAGCCGTCATGTTGGCAGACATGGCCCACATTAGTGGTTTGGTTGCAGCTGGTGTTATCCCTTCTCCTTTTGAATATGCCGATATTGTAACAACCACAACACATAAGTCACTTCGTGGTCCACGTGGGGCAATGATCTTCTTCAGAAAAGGGGTGAAAGAGATAAACAAACAAGGGCAAGAAGTAAGTTATAGCTTTGAAGCTGGTGAATAGAAGGAAAAATTTACTTATCTTGGTTATTGGTTACTTGAGTTCATGTTTTTCCTTACGTTTCTTTTGCTATTTGTATCAATTTCCGAATTGATTATTTGGGAGCAAGGTTTTCTCAAATTTGTTTTCCATTCATAGGTGATGTATGACTATGAAGACAAAATCAATCAAGCAGTCTTTCCTGGACTTCAAGGCGGCCCCCACAATCACACGATTTCTGGTTTGGCAGTTGCACTGAAGCAGGTTGAAATTAGCTCACAGTTTTCTTGTCTTGTAGGATAACTGATTTGTAATTTTGTTGGTTCTTATTCTAGACAGTTGCCTTTCTTCTAATTCTCTGTCCATTTTGACTGTAGGCCATGACACCAGAGTACAAGGCCTACCAAGAGCAAGTTCTTAGTAATTGCTCAAAATTTGCTGAGGTATTATTGATGGGCACCTCTTCACATTTAAATTTTGCTCGAATACCATTTCAATTTGAACAGAAAAGTCCAACTATTAGTTGGTATCACTAGGATGCTTTCTCTTATCTGACCAGTTTGCTGTAGTAATTTACATTTATTAATATCCCCTAATTTTGCAGAGTTTGATAGAGAGAGGCTATGACATTGTGTCTGGTGGAACTGATAATCATTTGGTCTTGGTGAATTTAAAAAATAAGGTAAGAGGACTTTTATCTTGCAACTAATGCTTCCTTCCCAGAGAGTCGTTTAACAATAGCTAGCGGCACTACTGTCAATGACGTTCATTCCAACCAAAGTTGATATGCTGATACCATGTGTAAACATTGGACAAGACTGTCATGAACTGCTCTTCTGTTTTCTAGGATAATTTCAACCAAAATGATCTGTAATTTGCATAGGTTTTGTGATAGTTTCACCAACAAAAAGTTTTTATGTCCCTACAAGCAGTCTGAGAGCAAATTTTCACACATGAGAGATTTAATTTGATGATGGTTCATGTGGGTCTCTGAATGGTTTTGTGGCAAGGAGGTGGTTAGTTGTTTAATTTCCTATTCCCTCTGCACAGTGTGTCGATTTTTTTTATCAGTTATTTTTTTTCCCCTTCCAAATCCATCCTGTACAGGGTATTGATGGCTCTAGAGTTGAGAAGGTTTTAGAATTAGCCCATATTGCAGCAAATAAAAACACAGTTCCTGGGGATGTCTCTGCTATGGTGCCTGGTGGTATTCGAATGGGTAAAGCCCGCTCCCTTTCATGATTTACTAACTGTTGCCAATTATTTCGTTGCAATGACTCTTTTTATCTGGTAATTCAGGAACTCCTGCACTCACATCCAGGGGATTTGCTGAGGAGGATTTTGTTAAAGTAGCCGAGTTTTTTGATGCTTCTGTGAAATTGGCCTTGAAGATAAAGGCCGACACCAAAGGTTTTTTATTCTATAATGTCTTGTTGTTTTTCAAAATCACTTTTGCAAACGCTATTACTATCATATTTTGAGCAAAAAAATACTCATCATTATCATATGTGATTTCGAAATATTTTCTAGAAAACAAGTTTTGAAAGCTATTAACCAACCAAGCTTATGAAAAGTGTAGTTTGAGATAGAGAGAGAGAGAGAGAGAGAGAGAGAGAAGTGTGTAAGGTGTTAATTAACCTTACGACACACAACACTTATTTATATTATCTCATGCTCTTTTACATAATCAGAATACCCGATGTGGGACAAACCTATTCTAACACTCCCCCTCAAGCTGGAGAGTAAATATCATAAAGTCTCAGCTTGTTACATAACAACTCTAACCGTGGTTTAAACAATGACTTAGTAAATATGTCAGCCAACTGAGCACCAGTCGACACATACGGAGTAGCTATCACACCACCTGTCAACTTCTCACGCACTAAATGACAATCAACTTCGATATGCTTAGTTCTTTCATGGAATACTGGATTAGAAGCAATATGGATAGCTGCTTGATTATCACAATACATGGGCATAGGCAACTGCACAGTGAACCCTATCTCCTCTAGAAGTGATCGCAACCACACAACTTCACACGTCGTATGTGCCATTGCTCTATACTCTGCTTCTGCACTGGATCGGGCAACCACTGTCTGCTTCTTACTCTTCCAATTGACAAGATTACCACCAAGAAAGACACAATACCCGGTAGTGGATTTCCTATCCGATGGCCCTCCGGCCCAATCAGAATCAGTAAATGCCTCAATGCGTAAATGTCCACTAGATCGATAAAGCAAGCCTCGTCCTGGTTGTAACTTAAGATACCTCACAATCCTGAGAACTGCCTCCCAATGTGGATGGCGAGGAGCAGACATAAACTGACTCACCAAACTAACAGCAAACGAAATATCCGGACGAGTAATCGTAAGATAATTGAGCTTACCAACTAACCGGCGATATTGATCAGGGTTAGAAAGAAGCTCCCCCTGATCCACATATAATTTAACATTGGGATCCATAGGAGTCTCAACAGGCTTGGTCCCCAATAACCCAGTATCCTCAAGAATACCCAACGCATACTTCCTCTGTGATAAGCTAATACCTTCCTTGGATCGTGCCACCTCAATACCCAAGAAGTAACGAAGTGTGCCCAAATCCTTAGTATGAAACTGCTGATGTAAGAAAGTCTTTAACTCATCAATACCGCGTTGATCATCACCAGTAATTATAATATCATCCACATAGACTATTAACAATACTTTTCCTCGATCAGAAGTGCGAGAGAACAATGAGTGGTCGGATTGACTACGACACATGCCAAATCGAATAATTGCATCACTAAACTTGCCAAACCATGCTCGAGGCGACTGCTTAAGCCCATAGAGAGCTTTGCGAAGCCGACAAACATGATTACGCTCCCCCTGAGCAACAAACCCGGGTGGTTGCTCCATATAAACTTCCTCCTGGAGATCCCCATGGAGAAAAGCATTCTTGACATCCAGTTGAAATAATGGCCAACCAAGGTTCGCAGCAAGAGAAATAAGAATGCGAACGGAACCGAGTTTGGCAACCGGAGAGAACGTCTCGGAGTAATCAACACCATAAGTCTGGGTGTAGCCTTTGGCAACAAGACGAGCTTTGTAACGCTCAACAGTGCCATCAGGAAGATACTTGACAGTGAATACCCAACGACAACCAACAGGAGTCTTACCAGCAGGAAGAGGAACCAACTCCCAAGTGCCATTATGATGAAGAGCAGACATCTCATCCTCCATGGCTTTGCCGCCACTCAGACACAGACAAGGCCTCCTGAACAGTGTTAGGAACAAAAACGGAAGAGACGGCAGTGCTAAAAGCACGAAGAGATGGTGACAAATGATTATAGGAAACAAACTGAGCAATAGGATGGAGAGTACAAGACCGAATACCTTTACGGTGGGCAATAGGGCGGTCATCAGGAAGATCAGGATCCCGCAACGGAGGAGGAGACGAAGTGGGGGGTGAAGGTGGGTCTGCTGGCTGAGATGGCGCTGGTGGGGGTAACTCCGGCTGAGATGGCGCTGGTGGGGGTAACTCCGGCTGAGATGATGCTGGCAGGGATGGCACTGATGGAGTTGTAGGGCGACGCACATATACCTGCAAGGGTTTTGGTAGAGAGACAGGAGCAGACGGGACAGCTATAGGTAGCACAGACTCAGATTCAGGAAAGACAGTGGGAGTGTCATGCTCATAATAAAAAGGCAGTGACTCATTAAATGTGACATCAGCACAGACAAAATGACGACGCAAAGACAGAGAATAACATTTATACCCTTTCTGAGACCGAGAGTACCCAAGAAAAATGCATTTAATGGACCGTGGGTCCAGTTTGCTCCGTCCGGGATCAAGAGCATGAACATAACATGTGCACCCAAAAACACGAGGGGGCAATGAGTGGAGAGGACGACCGGGAAACAGGACCGTATGGGGTATTTGATCGCCAAGAACAGTGGAGGGCATACGGTTAATCAAATAGCATGCTGTAAGAACTGCGTCACTCCAATAAGACTTAGGAACTTTCATTTGAAATAACAAGGCACGCATAACTTCTGATAAATGCCGAATCTTGCGTTCGGCGACTCCATTTTGCTGTGGAGTCCGAGCGCAAGATGACTGATGAAGAATCCCATGATCATCAAAAAATTGAGATAGAGTACTATGAAAAAATTCGCGCGCATTATCAGAACGAAATATACGAATGCAAGTATTAAACTGAGTCTTTATTTCCATGTAAAATGACTTAAAAATAGATTGCAACTCAGATCTCTCTTTCATAAGATAAAGGTATGTAATACGTGAAAAATCATCGACAAAAATAACATAGTACTGAACATTGGGCACAGAAATAGGCCCCCAAATATCTGAATGCACTAACTGAAACGGACTCGACACACGACGTTCAACCCTAGGATAAAATGACACTCTATGATGTTTACTAAACTCACAAACCTCACAAGATAACTCTTTAAGAGAACCACATGAAGGCACTAGACGCTTGAAATTCTGAAGGGATGGGTGACCAAGTCGACAATGTTGTTGATATGCAGATTCTGATGACCGAAGAGCAACTGGCTTAGTAGAAGTATGATCGGTGAGGTAATACAGACCACCACGCTCAACACCACCACCAATCTCCCTCCCCGTCTTGAGATCCTGAAATACACAACCATGAGGAAGAAATGTGATGGAACAATTTAAGGATTTTGTAAGTTGACTAATAGACACAAGATTAAAGGGTAAACGAGGAACATGCAACACAGAGTCTAAAGTAAATGATGGAGTGACAGGAACCGAACCCAAACCAGTAACCTTAGTAGTAGAACCATCTGCCAAGGTAACACGAAAGGTTTTATCCAGAGACTGACAAGTAGAAAAGAATGTAGAAGTACCAGTCATATGATTAGTAGCACCAGAATCGATAACCCAAGGAGAAGAACAAGAGGATGCAACACAAGCAACAGAGGGACCTGTCTGAGCGAACGTAGCTGTGGAAGGAGAAGTTGTCGCAGCGGAAGATTGAGTCGACATAAGACGCTGGTACTCCTCTGCTGAGATAGTCACACTACTGTCGGTAGGAGAATGAGTAAACTGTCCAGTATCCTCAGAATGAGCAACCTGATGAGCCTGAGGAAAACCATGAAGCTCATAACAATAATCCACCGTATGACTCGTACCCTTGCAATGAGTACAAAATCGGGTACCACAGCCACGACCAGAATTACCACGGCCACCAGAACTACCTCCCCCTGATGTGCGGCCACAACCAGAATTACGACCAGACTCACCACGACCGCCATAACCACTACCCGAATCAAAACCTCGTCCGCCATAACCACTACCCGAATCAAAACCTCGTCCGCCATAACCACCCGAACCACGACCGCGACTGCTAAACCCAGAATCACGGCCGCGACCACGGCCAAAACCACCAGAAACAGCTAGAGCAGAACGATCAGATGATGGCTGAGAAACAGAGTTAGTATCTGAGATAGAAGCCTGGCGAAGCCGACTAAACACCTCATCTAGAGATGGCAACTCCCGCTCGCCCAATATCTGAGACCGAACGGGATCATAAACTGATGGTAACCCATATAGAAATCGAGCAACCTCCAACCGTTCACGCTGACGCGCCATAACCTGAGGATCACTAGAGATAGGCTCATAAACCTTGAGTTCCTCACAAATACCACGAAATCTGGCATAGTAGTCCTCCAATGATCCAGCACCCAACGACAGAGAAAAGAACTGATGATGGAGATCATATGTTCGACGAAGATTATTAACCCCTGAATACATCCTGGCAATTCGATCTCACACTTCCTTGGCACTATCAAGATAAAACAAAGGGCCACTGATCTGAGGTTCCATACTATTCCACAACTCAACTCGAATATGACAATCCTCAGCTTCCCAGTCACTATAATCCTTATCAGCTTTGTTTGGAGGACTGTCTGTCAAATAACGAAATTTTCGCTCACCCATATAATAGACTTTAACAGCACGAGACCAAAGAGCATAATTGTTGCCATTCAAAAGAATGGAAGTAATGGAATCCTTCTCACGACGTCGAGAAGAGGAAGTACTACCAATAGGAACAGAACTTGAACTAGAACCAGTAGAAGCAGGTATTGGTGCGTCAGACATTTTGTCAAACAATGGGGATGCAAAATCCCAAATAATCACCAACAAACAACAAAGAGAAAGGTCAGTCGGCTGACCAGGCAGCAAACATCAACAAACAACCGAATATCACCAACAACAAACAACAGACAGCCGAATATCACCAAACATCAACACAAGCAGGAGGAGGCGAACATCAACCTCAACAGCCGGAATAGGAGGTGGAAATAGAGGCAAAAAACAGAGGAAAACATCAACAGCCGGAATAGCAGGCGGCTGTGTTGAGAAACGAAACCAGATGGTGGTTGCAACCGGAGATCAAACCAGAGGAGCCGGAGGCCAACGATGGTGGCTGCATGCGGCTGTGGCTGGAGTAGCTGCAGGCGGCTGGAAGAACTGCGGCTGGAAGAGATGGGTCTGATCAGTGGGCTGCGGCTGGTAGGTTTTAGGGTTTAGGGGTGCGGACGGCAGCGGCTAAGAGTGTGGACGCCAGCGGCTAAGGGTTCGGCTGAGAACAGGGGTGGAGGCGGAGGGCTCTGCTGGCTGGCTGTATGGGTTGCGGCTGTAGCCGGAGAGAGGGCAGCGGTGGTAGGCGGAGAGAGGGCGGCGGTAGCCTGGCAGAGAGAGGGCGGCGGTTAGGGTTTGGTTTGGGGAGGTGCGGCTGGTTAGGGTGTTTGTTCGGCTGGTTAGGGTGTTTGTTCGGCTGGTTAGGGTTTATTAGTTGGGTGAGGTGCGGCTGGTTAGGTTTTGGTTTAGACGTAGGGTTAGGGTACGAACCATGGCTCTGATACCATGTAGTTTGAGATAGAGAGAGAGAGAGAGAGAGAGAGAGAGAGAGAAGTGTGTAAGGTGTTAATTAACCTTACGACACACAACACTTATTTATATTATCTCATGCTCTTTTACATAATCAGAATACCCGATGTGGGACAAACCTATTCTAACAAAAAGTTATAACGGTATGCTCCCCCCGCCTTGTACAATATTGTCCGCTTTGGCTCCCAAACCCCATGGACTTATTTCATGTAGATCACCAATTCTTGCATTGCTACAGGTTGAGTAGGCTTAACTGGGAAAGTTTTATTTTGGGTTTTAGCACCCTCACGGTTTTTTGTAGAAAGTAGGGACGTGATCTACTGTATATAGTACTAAACTTTGCATCCACCAAGCAATATGAGATATTTGACTACCCATCCGTATGTTCACCGAAACTCTGTCTTTGGACACCCGACCTCACAGTTAGCACTACAGTCGGGTTGGGGTGTCACATAAGTATCCAGCAAAATTAATTTTTAAACAATGACGAAACATGACCTCGCATGTACTCATGAGTTCCAAATTGGTGACACTTTTATGCTTGTTGCACATGGTGTTGGTTCTAATAACAGGAACAAAGTTGAAGGATTTCGTGTCAACGATGAAATCAGAAGCTTACATGTCTGAGATTGCAAAGCTTCGTCTTCAAGTGGAGGATTATGCCAAACAATTTCCCACAATTGGCTTTGAGAAAGAGACGATGAAATATAAGGACTGAGGGATGATCTTTCTGATGCAAAGGTAAGTTGCATTCTGGGGTATTTTGTTGTCAATTGTATGATTGAATAAATCATCATCTAGTTACTGTTTTCCAGTTTTAAATTTTGGGGAATACTTTTGTCAGCCCCATTTTACCCCCGTCCCTTTTATTGTCGTTCGAAGATAAAATGATGAAAGGTGTGTTCGAAACAAATTAGGAGCCTGTCACGTTCATAGACTCTCCATGCTTCTTCTTAGCTCTCACCTATGATTTAATGGGATCAAGTAGCCTTGGTGTCTAAAATCTTGTATTGGAATTCATGGGGCTTCTTTCCCCGTCTATCAGGATAGACTTTCGGATGCGAAAAAAAATGCAATTTTTAAATTTGCTATATGCTAGAGAATAGAAAAGAGAGTTCAGTTTTGTTCACCTTTCGCTTTTTATATCACTTTGAGATTTTATTTTGATGATTAAAGTCGTCTATTTTATTCTGATTAATTTATATAGTCGTCACAAAAAAGTCTGGCTCAATCGGATATTGATAAGTCTTTGGCATAAAATGTAATTTTTAAATTTTAAAAATTTAAAAGTTTCTAAGTAAAAAATTAGATTTTTAGGTCAATTATTTATCGATATTCGGTTGAGATTAATTTTTTCCTGAGAACTAAATAAATTAATCAAAATAAAATAGACAACTTCAATCATCGAAGTAAAATTTTTAGGTGGTTTTACACGGCCGAGGATGAAGGTGAACAAAACTGAATTCCAAAAAGGACTGTTGAACTCGATGTATAATCTATACCTGCGATTTCGATGAAAGTTCTCACCGTTTGTTTTTGTGTCCGTGCTTCTGTTACCCTCCAGATTTTGCACAACACTGGATGTCTCTTTACACCGATATGGAAATGGATACTTGGGAGTACGAAGATTACTATATATGCTCGCCGCAAGGAAACACGTTTACTGGACATTTATATTGCCTCAAATAATTGTTTGAATCTGTGTCCCTATTTCTTAACAGAGTAAGAAAAGAGAATGAAAAAAAACCGAACCGAGAAAACTTGGGTTTTTGTTGCAGATGTGTAAATCTTGAGTTTACTTGATGCTATGAATTGAAATCTTTTTGGAGTTGCTTAGCTAACCGCAAATATATCTACATCTCAACCGAAGAAGAAGTCTAAAGCCACAAGGTGTAGCTACCTAGAGCCTCATTCTTTCATTTCCTTGCACGCAATAAGACCCCGAGATGGATACAGAAGGGTTGTAGTGCATTTTCATGTAATGGTACGACCAAAAACGATATCATTTTACTTGCTTTTTGATATCAAAATTACATCGCCTCAACGCTACATCTTGTTAACAATTTGTGTGGAGTCCAAATGACGTAATTTTTTAGGACAGTGGGCAAAATTTGTCATTTTGTTCACACTACAAGAGTTTGCCTATACTACATGCGTGCTACAAGGAGCAAAACAACATGATTTTGTCTGTTTGCTTTTGAAATTACATCATTTTGACTATATTTTAATAACAATTTGCAAAGTGAGTCAAAATAATATAGAAGATGAAGAGAATATTTCAATATATAGGAGCTTCATTTTATCTATTCCTTGGTAAGATTCTCATATAGTGCATTTGGAATTGCAAAATGGCGTTACAAGGGGTAGAAAGTAGCAAAACTTACCCAATAGAGATTTACAACGCTAATTATATAGACGGGGAATGTTTTTTTCTTACACAAAATGGGGTTAAGCTAACCCATAATTGATGTTGCAGCAGCTGATGGTAGGCTTTAAAGTGAGATATATTATCGCCTTTTGCTCTTAGTCTTTGAAATCCTTGGTTTGGAGAATTCATTTGGGGGCTTCCAGATGATATCCTCAAGATTCTCACAAAAATTCTTGTAAAACTGAAATACAGAAAAAACTTAAAACTCAGTTATGTGTATCTGGGGGAAGGTATTACAATAGAAAAATGTATTACACACATATCCAGAACTGTCGGATACACGTGAGATTCTCCGTAATCATGTGAGCTTCACGTGCATCCAACAGTTCTAAACACGTGTTCAGATGTGCACAAAGTATCTATGTTCTAAGATTTGCTTATTACAATAACGATGTTGAGCGAAAATGACAAGTACCCCTATTTAGTTGCAGGTCCCAAAATCTGATCCTCTCTGATCCTTCAAATGGATTGGAGGGTCCA
The DNA here is from genome assembly GCA_019985065.2 of Arctostaphylos glauca. Classification (NCBI taxonomy): domain Eukaryota; kingdom Viridiplantae; phylum Streptophyta; class Magnoliopsida; order Ericales; family Ericaceae; genus Arctostaphylos; species Arctostaphylos glauca. Next base: position 29,548,008 of record JAHSPW020000009.1, on the reverse strand, counting down.
GTTCAGCCTATTTTGGGCTCTTCGCCAATCCATCTCAACAATTGAAATCATTTAACTTGTTGAAAACATCAATTATGTAAAAAATCACGTTAATTAGATATTCAGACAATATAAACTTGATATAGTATTGCAATCTTTTTTTTCAAAACATAGATGCAATTTTTGACACAATTATTTTTCTCGACAAGTTATAAAAAATGAACGGCCCTGAGTATCCAGTAGACCAGTGAAGTGCTCAAAATAGGCTAGCACAGAACCTCCAAATCCATTTGAATGACCGGAGAGGATTCATAACCTTTACAGTATTTGTTTTCCAAGAAAAACAGAAATGGTTGACAAATTCCGGAACTTGTTTTCTACGAGTTTTGCAAAAAGACAGAAAAAAGAGAGGATGCGTTCGAATTTTGAAGCCGTTTTCCCGAACGAAAAGAATAAGATATGAACACGTTAACGTTTTTGGTTTTCAAAACCAGCTTCGAAAATTCGTTCCACGAAGCGGAATTGGAAAATGCCACATTAGACCACACCTGAAAAAATTAGAACCGGAGAAACTAACCTCGAGGTAATCGCCAGCATCTCCAGCTGCTTTCTGAATATCAACCATTAAGAATGCAGGAGCAACTTCAAATACCTGTTTAGAAGATAAATTAGAACGAAAATACTCCGCAAGGGGTTCAAGGTGATTATAGAGGTTCAGAGCTGAGAATGTACTTCCAGAATGACTGAAAAATGTGAGGTTTTACTTGTTGAAAGGCCTTCCACCCTCATCTGAAAATGAGTGACAAACATAAAAAGAAATAAGTTTTAAGGTTTCATGACTGGAGAAGAGAGTAATCACAATTGAATCAAGAAAAAACTGAACAACAAATTAAGGCATGGAATCCTCCACAGGTTAACAAGGAAGTCAGTCAAAATTGGTAATTAACCTATACTCTTGGAATACCGTTACGTAGTGCTCCCGAAAAATCACCTAGCTGCAAATTTAGCAACTGGGATATGAGGACTCTTTTGTTAGGTGAGTGGGAGACATGAAATAACTCGTATTGTGTGTGAAGTGATTTTTTAGTTGCCGGGAGAGCGACACGGCAATGTCACATGATACTCTAGGAATACCTAGTATTTTCCAATCAAAGTCTAGTGATATCAAAATAAGAGGCAAGTAAAACGAAATTGGGCAAGTCTACTGAAGTCCTAAACAAGATTGCCGTACCAAAATCCGAAATGGTCTACCTTATAATTACGAATATGCGTCTTAAAGCCCATCGATTGTGCAACAACTTCCATACTCGATAAAACCACATTTGCTGGTTTATGGGAAACAAAGCGTGTTTGATGATTCACGGAGTCCTGTCAAGAAAGGTAAGGAGATTCATACCTGTGAACAAAATTTATAAATGTAGGCAAACAAAATTATGCAACGAATTAACGAACTGCACTGGAAATGATGTCGAGTGTGAGATAGTGACATACAAAGCAACATGTTCCAAATAATTGGCAAATTTAAAAATTATCGAAGTAGATATGGAGAATAACAAAACAAAACATTGACCATATGTGAGGTGAAAATAACAAGTAATGACATTCATGACTCGTACCTGTCGACGATCAAACATTGCTGAAAGGTTCAAACCTTCAGACAGAATTAGCAGATCAAATGCATTAAGAGTAAGAGGACCCGCATGTTCGTTTCTGTCTTGCTCATCACCCTTTTCTTCCTTCAAAACACCACACGTGGGGCAAAAGTGAGGCAAACCCATACTTAACATCAAGTGACCACCAAAAGACCCGTCACCGCCACTAGTAGTTTAGGACTTATATCTAAGAAACTTTATCATTTTATAGACCTACTACGGGAGCAGATTTCACTTCATCTAACAAAGAAGCTTCACTAACCAGCCTCAGCGATTTGAGATGGAGAATATGGAAAACAAGATGACCAAAATGTTAAGGCAGTGATACGAGAATGCGAGACCACTGTTATTGAGAACAGTTAGAGAGACTCTTAAACCCATCTATGTAGAGCATGCAAGCAGATATCTTGACATCCTACATGTCAGTGTGATAACATTCAAGTTTTTGTCTTTCAAATGTTCACAAGTACATGGATAAATTAATGAAAGACAAATCTGTGGTGCCAAAGCCCAAAGTTAGTGATGTGAATGCTGTGGGCAGTCATTGTAACGGTTGTATTGTGTCAGCCTCTATCCACCATCCACATTGTACAGAATGTTGAGAACGGAAGTTGATGGCTGGTGGCAATCCAGAGTCTTTGATGTATTTGTTAACGTTACGCTGAACAAAAATGACCTGGTTGGAGAATGATACCAATTTGTGGATTCAGGGCAGAAGGAACCTAGAATAGAAAGATTCATTCCTGCAAGAAAACTGCTGCTGCCTTTTTTCCTATTTTTTAACACGACTGCTGCTTCAACCAATCTGAGCTAAAAGCCTAAAACCATAATTCTATAATATAGAACAGAAACAGCGATGAAAGCAACACAAACCTCAGGATCAGCAAAAACAGCGTTAACATCGTCCAGGTTAACATCTTCATATTCAACAAGTTTGACAGGTTCATAACCCCTTTTAAACCAATCATCATTCCTAATATCTTCAATTCGAATACGCTGCAGGAAGAGAGACAGAGAGAATGTTCTGAGTTAATTTCAGTACAAATAGATGAAATCTTCAAAGTTTCCCAATTAAGAAGAGTGGCCAAGTTCATACTTGGTCAGCATGTCAGATCACCAGACAGAGAACTCCCTTCCGTGTGTTCCAAGAGACACAATATTGATAGGTACAGTACACAACAATAGAGAATCAACAGATTCTTTATAATAAGTAATTCTAGATACTCAGAGGTCATAAACAATAAATATGTTCCTACACATTCGCAAGCTGCAAATGAAATGCTGAAGCAACCATCAGTAGCTCAACCAAGCCACCAAAAGAGGACAGACTCTATATAGTACTGCAATTGTGCAAATCAGGAAGGCCAAGTGATATACAATAACTAGATTGTATGCACAAGAAGGCCATCCCATCTGGTATCACATAAGGGACTCATTTAACTATGACTGCTGAAGTTGAGCACAGTTTTCACCGAAACATTTGGATACTTCATTTTTTTGATTGCCACTGACGTATCAAAATTATGAACGACACAAAAACCCTTATTTTATAGGTGCAAGCAATTTTCGTGCAAACACGAGAGGCATTCTGGCTATTTCTGCTTTGGCATGCATCTTTCTTGAAGTAAGGAAAAGAAAAGGCAAATATGAATAGCACATTCATGATTGAACTTCTCCTTGATTAATAAAATATAAGTATTTCAAAGCACTCAACTAGATAAAGTACCACCTATGAAGCACGGGTACTGGTACGCGGTACGGGTACGGTACGGGTACGGGTACAGGGTACGGCAAAATCTCAAAAAGTAGGGTACGGGTACGGCCGGGTACGTTAATATTATTTTATTTTATTTTAATTATTTTATTGTATGAAACAAAATATAAACTCATTTTACCAATCAAAAACGACATACCAATCAAAAACAACATAAATAAATTAGTGTTTTCAACATAAATAAAAACAACAATATATTTCACAACTCCACACAGCTAGAAGTCACCACAGTTCTTATTCTTCAGTGATGGAGATTTGTATGTATGGATGCAAGAGAAAGAAGCTAGTACAAGTATCAAACCTCTACTGTATCAAACCTCTACTGTAACCGAAAAAACATAGAGTGCCATTCCTGGCCTTAAAAGGAAGGAAAAAAGACAAATTGCATAAACTTACACAAGTGCCGAAGTATTGGAAGGAGACTCAGATCTGCAATACCCAGAAACAGAGAACCCGAGGGAGAGAGAGCGAGGGAGAGAGAGAGCGCGAGGGAGAGAGAGAGCCGGGCGTCGGGCACAGCAGCTGGAATGGAGCAGCTGGAATGGAGAAGAAGATACACGTATAGGGTTTTATTATATTATAATTTTAACATTTTACCCCCCGTAATTAGAAATAACTTACAAAATGACCCCTATACTTATTTTTTTACGGTTTTACCTAATTTCGTACCGGAGAGCCGTACCCCTCGCGTACCGGAGCCGTACCCAAATCTGAAAACGTACCGGAGCCATTTTGCCGTACCCGGTACCGCAAAAAACGTACCGGAGCCGTACCCGTACCGTACCGGTACCCGGTACTCGTACGGCGTCATTTTCGGAGTACCCGTGCTTCATAGAGTACCACAGATTCCAGAACTTCGCGGATGTAAAGCCACACTCGCCTCCATGATTGAGATACCAGAGGGTCTTGATATCAGACCGATAGAGTGGTACCTTTTGTTTGGTCAAGACTTGAATTCTAGGAAAGATGGGAAGCACATCCGCATTATTAGAGAAGACTAATAAGTACTAATCCCAGATGTTCAAATAATCCAAGAAATTCAATGGAGTATAAAGTACTTGGTTTCTATCAGCATAGAACTACAATGTTTTTGAATGACTGGACTATCAAAAACACTTTTGATGATTATGTTTGATTCTCATTCCTAGTTACAATAAGCACAAGAATGAGTAACTTCCACAATAACCAATTTGGCTATCCTGGCCTAATCATTTTCAGGTGAGACACTTCCACACATCTCAGCTTTTTACCTTGTGTTTCCATGCACAATTAAATTTCGTTTCAGCTTTCAACATCTATCTATTCTAGTATGTAAAGGGAGAGCATCAGTTTGGTGTCTCCCAATTTTGGTCATTGTGTCAACTTTTAACTCCTAAATTGCCCACAAAATATATTCCTAATTATTCTTGGACAACCTTGGACCATCCAATAACAACCATAAGGGCTAAAGAGAAAAAACATCATCCACTATTTACAAGTAACTGCTTCCTCTATCAAACATATTGATAGACTCCCCACTTGCACACGCATCACGTGTGCCGGGCCTCTAATTAATCAAAAGAACACGACTCAATTTGGCATCGGATACCAACAATACATTCTTTTTCTGACCATGTTTTGCAAGATACTCAATGAAGTAAGCAGGACAATGCTAAATGACATCCACTGAAAAATGTTCAGCAAACAGAAGCTACTTACAGTTTCAGGATTTGGATCCAAAATTCGGTATATTAAAGATTTAGCTCCAACTGGAAACCACGATGGACACGAGAAATCTGCATTCACAATCTGCAGCAAAAAGTCGCCGCCAAAAAGTAACATTAAGATGGGCAGCATGCTGACAAACCACACAAACTAACACTTACTGATGGTCAACTAACCAACATGCAGGACCAAATGTCGAAGAGATTAGGACGAGTACACACCAACAAATATAGAGTGAACATTGACATGAAGCCTCTGCCTTTTCTTTCTCTTTTTTCCCCTTTGGCAGGTAAACCCTAATACTCAGGTGCCAACATTTTCACTTTTCCTCTATAATATTGTTCAAAAACATTTCAGAAAGGGACGGTGGTAGCAGTAAAAAAAAATTTCAAAATGGATGAACAACATTACCAGAATTGACTAAGAAATGAATGCATGAACAGAATTTGAAGTGACACCAATGGAAATTATTATTGGAATAAAAAATGATCATGTGCAGTCTGGCCAACTAATGCATCAATAGAGAGTGCTTTGATTCATGTTGAGGGTGCTAAAGAAATGGATAAAAGGAAGGGAGGGACATTGGTGAGGTGGTTATAAGAAAGGACATAATTGCCTCAAACTTAACCATTGTCCAACTTTAAAAGAGTCAACTGGTGGAAAATGGATCAATCTTGCCATTTCCATAGGGCAAAACCTTAGAGAGTCGAGTTGACAACAAATGATAGTTTTTACTTTTTACATAAAATTCCAATATCAACTCCATTAAAAAACCAAACCACATTTCAAGAATCTACTGTCGTGCCATAGTCAATTGTAAAATAATCCCATTAAATTCAATTTTCACACACATTAGAAAAAAATAAGGAAAATAATATACAGGTTAAAATGCAACTGCAAAACCTATTTCTTTCTTGTATTAAAAGTTACAATCTAAGAGGAAAATGTTCCATGCCTTACTATACAACGTGCTGAGATCAACTTCATCAAACGGGAGATATCCTGCCATCAGAACATACAGAATGACCCCACAGGACCAAACATCAGCAAGAGCACCATCGTAACCCTTCTTACTGAGTACCTAAAACGGAAAATAAGAATAAAAAAACCATACAACAAGAACATGAATAGACAGACATGCGGACGGCATGTACCATGCACATTAAATCATATTTACTTATAAAAATTAATTGTAATCACCTCAGGTGCAACATAGTTTGGAGTCCCACAGGTTGTTCGAAGGAGGTTGACTCCCTAAGCACATCACGACCAAGAAACAAAAAAATTTAATTCTCCCTCGACTGTGAAGGTGTTACAATTGAGAAGAGAATTTTGTTTTGTTTTAATAAGTAAGAAGAGAATAGCACTATAAATTATCTTACTTCTCCAGGCAAGGCACTAAGCCCAAAATCTGAAATTTTGAGATTTCCTTGAGAATCTAGTAAAAGATTTTCAGGCTGTAAATAGCATAAAACTATGGTGAGGAATTTCAGAAAATAGCCATAGCATAATATCATTCAACATGGAAAACAAGGAAAACCTTTAGATCCCTATGGTAGACTCCCCTACTATGGCAAAAATCCACACCATCAATAAGCTGTTGGAAGTATCTTCGAGATTCAGCTTCACTAAGTCGTCCGTGGTGAACCTGAATAAAATGTGCAACATCACCAGTTTATTGTATGTTAAATAATGGAAAAGTGCATGTATTTGGTCCACCTTGCTGCGAGACCTCCAATTAGAGACGTACTATTTTATCAAATAATTCGCCACCGGTAATAAACTCCAAGATTATATAGATCTTCGTTCGACTCGCCAAAACCTAACAAACAATAGTCCATATTAGTAGGAATACCAATCAATAAAACAGATACTACCCAGTCTCTTGGAGAAAGTGACTTTAGAAATTTACTCCACCAATAAAAAGCATATACTCTAAAATTTTAAGCCCATGCCTCATCCAGACGAACAACATTTGGGTGTCTGACAAGCTTCATTATAGATATCTCCCTCTTAATCTGCAAGATGGGAAAAGAACACTACTTAAGAAATACAAATTGAACCTCCCGCGACAGCAAATTCACATATAAAGAACTGCATGATGAGAGAGAGAGAGTGAGAGAGGTAAATCTAAGGAAAAATTCCCCACTCCACACCTCCTATTGGAAGAGAACTCAAACATGAACTCATGAGCTGCAAACATTTCAATTTTTTTTTCCATTTCTTGTAGCTAAATTATGTGGATTTCAATTATTTTAAGTTCACCCTTATAGAACACAGAAGTATAAAGTTCATGAAGAATTGGGAGCTAGTAGATTAGATCGGCGATGTCTGTTAAGGTGAATCTCAAGTGAATCTCCCGCGACAGCTCATTCACAAGAAACATCTCTTATTGCCACCAAATTAGTTTCTCTGTGAAAAAACAATCAATTGTACGTATCGTAAAGTGCACGGCGCACAAGACTATTCCTGTAGAAAACTTCGTCCTATGGTTAGGTTGCGTAATACCAACCTAACTACAACAGTTAAATATTAACAAACTGAGTTTAATTATTCACTCATTACAATTACTTTCACTGTTTGCATATGTATGAATATCAAGAATAAGGTTTGTCCAAGAGGGAAACAGTGATGCTAGGGTTTGGCAAATGCACAATCCCAAACAACTACTACAAAATAAAGTTCGTTCTTGAACAGAGAGCTCAACACAAGGTCTTGATTAGCAGATTAGTAATCTTAAACTTTCGCTCTCTTTGACTGTAGCTCCCCTACGAATTCGTGAAATACAATGAAATATGTAACACCGGTAAATAACTGTGTGTGTGTATCAGTGAGAAAGAGAGAGGGGAGGGAGGGAGACCTGGTCGACCATCTTGTGCTTGAGGATAGTGGCGCGATCGAGAACTTTCATGGCGACACTCTCCCCTGTCTCCGTATTCTGAGCGAACTTTACTTTTGCAAAGGTACCTTCCCCGATCGTCCTTCCTACTTCGTACTTCCCCACCTTTCTCAACGCCACCATCTCTCTCTCTCTCTCTCTCTCTCTCTCTCTCTCTCTCTCTTCTTGACTCTCAACTAGTACCTCAATCCTCTTAGCCTGAGCTGCTGCTGCTCTCCTATTCTCTATCTAGCATCAATCTAGAAATCCACAAAGCGCATCGGGCTTGAAGAAGAAGCAGCATTTCACTTTTTGTCTTAAAAATCTAATTCAGCTTAGAGAGAGAGAGGAGAGAGAGAACATACAACAGAAAAGTTTGATTGGGAAAAGCGAGAATAAACAACACCCAATTGGGCACCACAAATGACAGGACATAGATCCAATGGGGAGTCGGGGACAACAAATGATACGTACTACACGTATATTGAATGCGCATATTTATATATGGATAAATTTACTAATACATAAAATTGTACACCAAATAATTTATCATGTCACACATTATTTTAAATTTCAAGTGTAAAAATAAATTTCATAAGTTTTAATATGTGTTCAAATTAATAAATACCACGTAAATATGGTGTATAACATGATGTAGTAATAACATTGTTTGTTATATATAAACGCGTATGAAATTGTTTTTTTAATATATAATTCAAACTCTTCAAGCTAATTTAATACGTATATTGTGTAGAATTTATATTTATTTGACTATTTTGAACATATTTATATTTGGATTTGTGTCATTCTTCACATATTTGTAGCACCTGATGATGTAAGCAGAAATCATTTGAATCACATTAAATAATCGAATCAAATTGATAGTTGGGTTTGATTTTTCAATTAATCTCATTAGGTCTACCTATGTTTAGTATATTATAACATGTTCGATTTTGATTTTATAAATTTAAGGAGACTGTAGTGTAGTTCCATACAGTGATGCGTTTAGTGCGAATAAAATTACATAATTTTATTCATTTTGTTTTAAAAAATATATCATTTCTATACTCGTGTCTTTTATAACAATTCGTATGAGAAGATAAAATGATATACTTTTGAGGATAAAACTACGTTATTTTGTCTACACTAGTTATTTCATGTTTCATTTTTTTGTCTTTTGTGTTTTTTAATAAATTGGATATTTTAATTATTAAATGTATTTAGTGTTATTCCATCTAAAAATTAAAAAATTTAAACAGATTTTTAAAAAACATTAAAAATATATTATAAAAACTCCAACCCAAAATTGACTAATTTTTTCATTTTATGTGAGTTATTAATAAAATATTATATATATTTTTGTATTTTTCAAGCATTTCTCAACTAAATGTATTGATCAAGCAATAATAACAAAAAGTTAACTAAATACAAAAAGTACTTATCTCTACAAATTTTATTTTTCTATAAAAAATTCATTTCAAAAAACACAACCAAACACGCCTCCCTCACAATGCATGCAATACGTCTTTCCTGAACGAAGAGCAAGGCTCATGAGCGTTGTGTGAAGCAAATTCAATTCGATACAATCACGCAGCACATGACTTAGCCTTAATTTCTGAATATAAATAATATGTCAATTCGAATGCCCTGTTTGGCGACTAATTATGGGTCCATTTGGCCTGGCTGAATTATTGGATTATTCACTGTTTAGTTTTTTGTCCTTATTTGAATTTTTTTTTTTATTTTTTGTTTTTCATCAATTTTTTGATGATTGTTGGTTCGTCTAAACAAGAGCTTTCAGAAAAGTTATCAATCATCGGCTAAATTTGAAAAAAGTTCAGAAAAGACAAAAAGTAAGCCAAAAACAGCATTCGTGTTGGTTTATTTTCGTCTTTAGTGACTTTTTTTAACTTTTGGACATAATTTTATACTTTTTAGATTTCTTTCGTCGATACGAACCAATAATCTACGAAAAAATGACATAAAAATAACAAATACAAAAAAAATTTGAATAAAGAAAAAAAAAAACCGGATAATCTAGCCTGGATAATCCAGGCCAAATGGAGCCTATGTATGTTAGTCCAATATGTAATTGTACTTCTTTTTCAATAGTTGAAATATCTGGTTTGTTTTAGAATTATTCCAAACTTAATACCCTCTAAGGGCCCGTTTGTTAGCGGTTAAAATTTTGGAAGGTATAAGGGAGATATAATAAGAGGGGGAATTAATTTAGAAGGGGAGATTAATATTTACTTAGTTTGTTTACTTTTCATATAAGGGGAGATAAAAATATGATTGATTTGTTATGTAATTGATGAGAGTGGATATGAAGGATGGATAATGTAAACTTGTGATAACTTACTATTTTGCCCTTATACAACTCTTTTGTTGTTACTAGTAGTTTTCTTAACTTTTTTTTTAACTTCCATTTGATTTTTTAGAATGAATTTAATGTAATTCTCCATACAAAATAAATATAAAAAATAGTAACATATATTTAAAAAAATTAAAAAAGTCAAATTACTGAATCAAAGTTGATTGCCACTTTCATATTAAATGAATTTTTTATAATTTTTTACACTTGACGTATATAGAGTACATGTACTGAATAAACAAACAAGATTAATAATATTTTTTTAACAAATCGAGTAAAGACGAAAAAGATAAAATGAATTTAATTTTTTTTACTAATCAAGTACAACATTTTAAATGGCAATTAAATACAACTCAAACGACCACACATTTTTCCCTTCATTTTTTTCCTCTTTTCCTTATCCATTCATTCTCAGGGGTATGATTGTAATATGCCAACCTGGATAAAATTTGGACACCAAAATAGTTGTCCATATTTAATCCACCCATGCCCTTATATGTTTATCCCTGGATAGTTTATCCGGAGTCTAAAAAAACAAAACAAAGCCCGAATTTGTTTTAGCCCGGATTATTTTATCCGGCACTATATATATCTGGGAAATTTAACCGGTAACAAACAGGCCCTAATTGTCGGAATTTTGAAATTAACGATTGTATAAATCTCCAATAGCTTGTAGAGGATATGCAATCGTACTCTTATAATTGTATTTTCCTTGATTACTTCACTAGATTTGTTAGAGCCATCACCGATCGAGGGCGTGAGATATCCAATGTCAGTCCCAATAGTTAGGTTATTTAAATTCGACCTCAGTTTGGTTGTCCAATTAGTATTAACAAAAAAATTTCCGATGAATTTTTATTATTTTTTTATATTTAGAAAAAAAATGTTATCCCACGCCAATGGTTGCCCGAATCTGAAGACTTGCAAGGCTTACTTCAGGGCTAGGCCTGGAGACATCCAACCCTCTATCAGGTTACTTTCAAATTTTGTTTGCAAAATAAAATGTTACTTCTCAGTTGAGCTATTTTGCATTTGTGACTATCTTAACGGTTTAAGAATTAAATAGCCGGATTTTAGAATTAAAAAATACACATAAACGCATCTCAGAGAATTTAAAAGATAAATATAAAAGTTTCATAGTCATCGGAGTTTTAAAGTAGTCAGCCAAATCAGAGTAATGAATTTCGTTCTATATTATTTGATATCGGGCAGTACCTTCTGTATCAACATAGTTTAAGTACTTCTTTAGGTTCCTATCGTTCCGATGAGAATACCAACAATTCAGGGGAATACCGGATCTTTGACGGTACATTTTATTTTTTTTTGACATGCACTACTTGTCAATTTTTTGAATTTCTATTAGATTACATAATTTTTTAAAAAACCATAATTCTTTTTGATGAGGAAATTATAAAAGAATATAAGCATAAGTTCAAAAAGTTTTCCCAAAAACAAAAAAATTGAAAAATCAATTTTATGATTGACTAAATGATATTAAAATAAACATTTAATTCATGAGATTTATTTTATATATTAATTATAATGTTTATAAAAATATAATTTGAAAATTTTATATTAAATTTTAATACATAAATTTGAAATGGTACGTATGTGCAAACCGTCTTAATAACAAAATGAATATAACTTTGGGTCTAATATCAAACAAGTTTCAAGTTGTTTGGGTTCCTGATCCGAGACCCGACTCGATCTGTTTAAACCCGTCCAATTCCCAGTAGTCAAATCCCGATCGTTTCACCAGCGGTTGATCAGTGGAGGAGCCATGGTGAAAGCTGTGATTGGCGAGGAAACCCGACTCAAACCCGCCGAGGATCGCCTCAGCCACTCCGCCGTCCCATCTCAGGTCTCTCTCTCTCTGTCTCTCTCCCTACATGCACGCGTGTGTGTGTTACGGATTTGTATCTTCTTTGAACTGAGGGATTGATTGTGACACAGGTAGGTCTTGTGATTGGGAAGCTAAGTTCGAGCTTGGACCGATGTTTGGTGTTCGATTTGGTTCCAACACCACCAAATGACGCGGGCGACCCGGCTTGTTCGCTCATTGAGGGCGATAAGAAGAAGGGACCGAAAGGAAAATCTCAGTCCGACTCTTCGTCTTCTCTGTTCATCGACAAGGATTGGGTCGCCGAACATGCTCGTCAGGTATAGTGTATTTTGCATGAGTTACAGAGAGAGAGGTAAGTTTTTTAATAGGGACAAATCCATTGAATTTCGATCATGTGTGATTCCCCATGAGGCAGAATGTAATTGATTTGAAATTGGTTAGATGCAGTGTAATGTCATGTATCTACTATTCGCTTTCTCCTATACTGTGCTTTCCATTTTAGGTTGGCATCGCATATACCTTTACATTTTATTGGTTTTGTTAAACTATTGGCATCTGTTTCTCTTTGCTAGAACTTGTTCATGCAAGCAAGTCTGCATGGTTCTGGTTTTTGGCTTGTGGATTTATTGTTTTTTGGTTGTGTTTGGTTCTATTTTGAGGATATCTCTCGGTACCAGTGGTAGGATATGGGAAAGTTTTAGTTGCAATTGTGTACCCAATGAAACAACAAAAGTTGCAGAGCTCTCTTCTTCCGCTATTTAGATTTAGGAACGACGGTCCCTCTACTACCTCGCTAGGCAGGAGAAGCAGGCACTACAGTCCAAAACAGCCAGGCCCTGCAACTAACCAACCCCAAACCTCACTATTCTATCTTTGGAATTGGCCCTCGACCTGATATACACAATTGGGGCAACCTCATTGGGACCACACAACCACAGAGCAAGTACGCCAAAGAGAGACGTACCAAACTTATGGCCCACCATACTTCCTTGCGTATGACCTCTCACGTGATATATGCCTCTTGTAACATACATAACTTTCAGTGATGTGCTATGCTGATATTTTCACTTGCCGACTACACTTTGCAATGGCTGGTACGTATGGGCTGCCCAACTCATGAGAATGAGGGTTATATGTAATATCTACCACACTCAAGGATTTCTCACTGGGATGGCTGTAGCTTCCCATGTCTTCCGAGGCTCAGACTTGTTTCTTCAAATTGGAGTTGCAGTCTTTTGCAATTACCTGAAAATAAATAAAGTGGACTTAGAATAGAATTTCAAAAAATGTGGTTTTGGATAAGGGCTTGGCATGTAAAATTTATCATATTCCATTTGTCCGAGTGTTATTTATCCCAATTCTTTTGTGGTTTGAGGGTATCCTCATTGCGGCGGAAGGAAGTTTGTTTCAATTCTTGCATAAAAGCATCTTTTTGGTCATTGCTTCCTTTCAACAATTTTAAGTATTACAATCATATATACGTATGCAACGTGAGGCTTCCAAGACTCAGTAGTGGCGGGAGCCTCATGGGCTGGGCTGCTTTCGTAGGCGTGTACTATTTTATAAGTCTTGTGGTTGAGTTTCCTTGTCAGAATGCAAGGATTTGATACTGGGATTGATGTGCTTTTAGGTCTCCAGAATGCTACTGGGTGGCGTGAAGGTACTTGGCATCTATGTATGGACAAGTGAAAGCTCTTTCAAGAATTCAACGATTATACTTTGCCAGGTTTTATATTTATTCTTCTTCGTTCAAAATTTTCATTTATATGTTTTCGGCTTAAAGTAACGAGAAAAATAATGAGTTTTTTGCTAATTTGAATGAATGCAAACATGATTATTCCTGGCTAAGCTTTGTAGCCTTGAATCTTCTTCATACTCAACTTACAATAGTAAGAAAAGTGAACTCATATACATCGTACTTCTTTTGTTACTTGCAATTTCTTATGTTTAACTTGTTTAGTAGTGACTGGACATCTTATTGATGTAATGGCCCTTGCAGACTGTAAAAGGAATTGCTGAATCAGCTCCCTTGTTGGATGCTGATTGGGGTGAGAGATTGCTTATACACATTAGTTATAGTCCAAGGAGGTACTCCTGTTGAAACATGGTTGCCAATATAATCTAAGGTCATCCTGAATTCCTTGATAAATTGTTATGAAACATGGTTGCCAATTATTGTTCAGATGGACATGTAGAAATTGCTCGCTAGCTTCAAATATTACCTCAAGCAGCCTACGGCCTTGTGATTTCAAAATGGGAAGAGTCTTGGCTTCCCTTCAGACGTTTCGGTGCACTTACACATTTGATTTGAGGTAAAATTTAGTTGGAGCTCATTCTTTCATATATAATGGTCTAATGAATTTTCTTTGGAAGCTATCTTGAATTATGAAATGGTCCACATATACTGCATTTTTAGTTGCACGAAGTGTTGTTTTATTTGCCAGTTGAGCTATCCCTTTGCAGATTGCCCATTTGCTATCAGAGTGCATCAAATGTCAGAAAAGTGGCGGACATTCTTCGCCAAGCAATTTCGAGTCATGGCAAAGAGCTTAATGATGCAAAGGCAATGATGGATGGGAATCTGGTAAGACTTGGAACATTATTCTGATTTTTAATTTCCATTCTTTTCTGGACGTGATGGATTCCCTCATGAGATTGTCTTGAATAAATGCCTGGAGTATTTGCTACAAATCAAGTCTTTGGAATCAACTAATTGCTGCAATAACATATACTATTTGCTACAAATAAAGTCTTTGGAATCAACTCATTGTTGGAGTAACATACAATGGATCCCCACTGAAAGTCTTATTTGTTTATTGATGATTGAAATGTATGGGATGGAGTCTCAATGTTTAAGATTTGACTTTATACATATGTTTTGAAACTTTCTGTATTAAGAGAACTTTATATCACAATGATGTTATCTCTAACTTCATTGCTGCTCAAGTACTGTTTGAACAATATTTAAGCACAATTCTTAGCACTTAGCAGCTATCAAGTTCATCTTCGGATAAGGATTTTTTCTTTTTGTCTACCATGCATTTTTTAGGTGGTTGAGGAGGACTCATGCGTGTCAGATGGTTTGCATGAAGTGCAATTTCTTTTACCTTTCATGAAGGATTCATTTGTGGAAGGTGTGTGGGTACTTTTTCATCTTTAGTTTTTATTATGCACTTTATATGGGTTTAAGGTTATCAACATTTTGGTTTCTAACCTATATATGTTAATTTACTTATTCATGTTTCGTAAAGCATGCAGCCAAAAAGAGGTCGTTGGTGTTCTTATCTTTAGTGGCTCTGTGTGTTCTTTTGCATACTCAAATTCGAAAGAACTGCTTTCGCAAGCTTTGGCTGATATAAAGGTATCAAGTAAATAAATCTGTTGGCTGGGTCAAATAATTATCCTTGCTTAGCGTTTGGTGGTTATATAACTTGCAGAGTTGATGAAATTGTTAGAGATGATAACAAGTTGATACTTGTAGATTTCGTTTTTGTTATTAGATTTATATGATCATAGACGGCATAATCTGGTAGGTAGAACTTCTATTCCGATGTAAGCTAACGTGCATCTTAGTAATCTATATGCTTCCTAGTTGCAAATTAAAACGTTGAATTTCATTAATCCCATAGTAACAACATGATTAGTCACCATCAAATGTTTTGTAGACCAATCGTGCCTAAAGGTTTTCCTTGTTTTCATCAGCTAAGATCTGTGAAGTTACCAATAAATTACTCCTGGTTATATCTGTTGTCCAGTGCACTCATGGATTTTTTTTTTTGTATTAAGGGGGACATCATCATGAGCCTGCAAAGCAGGTTGGATATCCTTTGTGATGAGTCAGATGGAGAATCAGGTCTGACCTCTGATGATGTAAAGGAGGGGAGTGATGAGTTATCAACAGGAGCACCATTTCTCCAACTCAATCTGCATTCATTGAGGTCTGGCATCTGCAATATATGCGTACTATTGTTCCAGAAGAAAGAAATATCGTGAAATTGTTATTATTTTTGTTGACGTATACGAATTTTTCAGTTGATTCTTTTCTGTTGGAGTCACTTTTGCCTTGACTAGGTTGTAAATCCTGTTGCATCTTAGCATAGCTCGAAGGCATATGTTATTTCTTTCTTTTGAAGGGGACTATTTTGACATTCATGTGTCCTTGTTAAGTGCTTTCATAGTATCTTGATGTGGCAGAATGTGGTTGTCTGATACTTTAATCAGTATTTTGGCGAGTAAATTAGTCAGAACATAGTTGGGACTATATGTAATACTCTGATGGTAGCACATTATGCTTTTTTGTGATCGGCAGTTGGCTTCATACAATGACTCTACAGAACTGAATACTCTTACCCATCGTGTAGGCTGTAGCAGATGACCATTGACGGATGATTCTTCTGGCCCTATACCTGTAACCCCATTGTTCTCAGTCTCTGCCATCGTAATGTGGTATCTTGGTGCATTCAAGGTGGTGATTATTTATGAAAAACCACAGCCGGTGATACGTAGTTTGATTTACGGTTATTAAATATATATTTGATTAATTTAAGAGATAATCTACGTGTGCATGCAATATAAGTAAATAAAGTATGCAATAAGGCAAGACACGCAGATATACGTGGAAAACCCCAAGGAGGGGCAAAACCATGGGAGGAAAGAATGCACTATAAACCGTCGCAGAACAAAAAGTTTCTCACAATCAAACCTAGATTCTTCTATGTTGATTCAGAATATTTTTGTCGACTCCTCGTGAACTGCTTACTTCAATAGATGCCTTCTTCAAGATTTGACTCCACGAATCCTAAGAACTGTCACAAGACGCTTCCTTAGATCTTCCTCCAAACTTGCTTCTGAACGCCTTCAAAAGGCTTCGCAAGATTTATTTAACCAATGAACTTTGAGGAATGTTATATCACCAACTTTGATCAACGGATCATTAATTTCCTCAAGTAATCATCCACTCACGATGAAATCAACCCTCTTTGACTTTTCTGTCTCTTAAAGAAGCTCTGGATGATTAGGTCAAACGTTGGACGCATTGGAAGTACTTATAGAAAAATTCAATATTTCGATACCTCGCTCAAGTGGCCCCCTAGCTCGCTCGAGCGGTCTTTTGAAGGCTACTGGAATTTTTAACGCAGAATCTCGCTCGAGTGAGCTGGAGGTCGCTCGAGCGGCCATCAGAAATCTTCAGATCCACAATAAACTCTTGTGATTTCTTCTAATTTGATTCAACAACTCTCAAGCCTTATCCAACACGAATTTGTCTTCAAAAATAACTCTAAGACATTTAAACTAAAAGGAAAAAAGAATTTTAAAGAGATTACAATTCATAAGAATCCTAGTTTTAATGGAAACTGCCAATCTCCATAAAATATGGAATTTACAATTTACTACACAAAAATAGGTCATTTCACCACCTCTATGGCTGCCTCTGCTTTAGGAATGTAGTGCTTTGGTGATTGCTTGGGCGTGAAATTTTTTTGATGCTGCCACTAATTTTGCTGACATATGCCTTTGATTTTGGGATTTTATGAACCCAAGTCTTGGAAGCATGATTTATTTACATCATAGGTACAATGGTCTTATATGCTTATAGCTTGTCGTCGTTTTCAGACAGAGTCTACTTTTGCCTGCATTTTATCTTGCTTTGTCCTTGTCTGCAATTGGGTGTCATATCTATTTTTGTGTGGCACAAGATTGAAAATTGGAACAGTACTCATGTAGTCATGTTCGACAGATTGAAGCATCATTATTAGATTGATTTACTTGGTTTCTGGTGCTGATCCATAAAAGTTTTAAGTGTTGTCTTTTCTTTCGCTACCTTTGGGTGCATTCCGAGAAGCACTTCAAAGTTTTTGTAGTGTATTTTGGTATTTGATGGCTTCTTTTCATATTTGAAGGGCGGTTTCATATTTTTTGAAGTATCTGCTTGAGCAACAAAACACTAGCTCAACCTTCATATGTTTTAAATTTGGTACTTGAAGCTTCTCTTGGAGATGCTCTTAACTGACTATGAATCTTATTTTTACACATGTGAAACAGAAAACAGTGCAGTCTTTCTTTTCCTCGAAGAGTCTTTATCCCTTGGTTGGCGGGTACATATATCTGTGACTATTTACAACCAGCTGAGTCACTCGAGGTTCGTATTCAATTACTTTGAAAAAATAAAATAAAATAAATCATCTTGCTGTTTGACCTTTCTTCTAGCATTGCACGTGATGGTTCTCTTCTATTAGCGATCTAATCTGCTATTATTACCTTGCATTGCTGCATGGTGTTTTTCTTTTCCTGTTGTCTTTAGAGAATTGTAAAAAATGGAATTCTGTATCCCATTGGCTCCCGTGTGGGTCTGGTTTTGGTTTAGTCGTGTTCCCATACGTATTATGTTTGCCTTCTAATTTTTTATTGTGTTCTTGCATCTTGATTGACTTACTGCTTAGGTCAATGTAAACAGTAAGGTTGCCATTTGCATTAGCTTGTAGGTCTTCTGAAAACATTGGAACATTTTAGGTGTCCTATTTTGGGGGGGAAGGTTATCCTGTTTAGAGCTTGTATTTGTTTCAGCGAGTACATTCAGTATAAGAACCATTCCAGTTTAGGCTTTTGATGAAATGTGATGAACACCATCTCACATTAGCTGAAGATACAAAGAACGTAATACTATTTTGTTGCGACTGGACTGTAGGACCGACCTTCAGAAAAATTGAATCATGCCATTTGGACGAGTGGATTTGAAACAAAGGGATTTGGGGTTGAACTTTTATAATGTCTGGGATATTATAGGTGTAGGAGGTGGTAGATAATTGTAAAGCGAAAATTTGGCTAGGAGGAGAAAAGATTTATGTTATTCATATCTGTGTAGAAGCAAGATCATTGTGAATGTTTCGAATCCATTCTTGAATAGCGGTTGCTAATCCATTCATTTCAAAGTCATCTATGTATAATCACCGTGAATTTGTCTTGTAAGTATATCATTCAATATGAAGTATCATTCAATACGGTTGACATTTACTTTTCTTGTTTTCCTAACCAGGTTGTTAAAGATCATTGCGTTGAATTGATGTCGATGGATGCTCCAACAGATGCCTCAACAATCTTGGAACCAGAAACAGAACCCCTTGCTTTAACCATCGATTCGTTCTGGGACACGGCTGTTCCCTTCCGTTCGACACCTACTCCTGATTGTTCCTCTTCAAAGAATAGTGGGATTTTTACAAGCCTGGAAAATGAGAGAAAATCTTCGAGGTCAACTGATTTTAGCATAATGGCTGCAGTTTTGATCCTTATCCTATCGATCTTAGTTGGGCTGGTGCTGTATTTTGTCAAGGCATTATAACACACAACATATGCTTCACCTGTAAGTTCTTCTACGGGGAACTTGGATTTTTGCTGGAATTTCGTGTGAATGTTTTGAACCATTTTGCATTACAAGAAATGTGTACTCAAAATTTCTCTAGAAATTTCGGTGGGTAGAGCTTCAACAACCAGTTTCAAGCTGTAATGAAATGAATGAGGGTCGGAATGAAGTTTGTGCACCTAGGTTTGGATTTTGGGGTCAAGGTGAAAAATCGAATGTTCGTGATATGGATAGAGAGCTGGGTTTACAAGTCATGATTCATATCAGTCATTTGGCGTTGTTCGGTTTGGCTTGATTTAGTTGACGGAATTCTATATCCGATTTCTTATGATGCCTATTAGATTCTATATTATGTTTCAGTGCCTATCCGATACGACTTTGTATGTCACAATCTTTTTTTAATTGCAGTGCTAAAAAATAAATATTACATTGTGGTCGGTTTTCTATTAGAACGTTTGCGCAAATTTGAACTAACCAAAAATATATTACAAATATAATGAATATTATATAAAATTCAATAAAATAATATAGCGAGTCGTCTACCAATCTATAAATAATAACAATCAATTATAGTTAAGACATTTAAATACAACCGAAATAATAATAGAAGCAAAATAAAATTAACTGGTTTGACAAACGGATGACATAAAGTCATTTTTAACTTTTAAATCGGGTTAAATTCTTATTAGTTATTATTTTATAGCATGGTAATAGTATTTATTCATTGCCTATAAAAAATCAATATTTATTTATTTTTTCATGGAATTGACTGACCCCTCGGCTCGTTTACTCGAATTCGAGGGAGAAAAAAATAATAATTAAGAGTCTTTAGGAGGATTTTAGTATATAAATACCTTGGTTAGTTGCACATGAACACAAGCAACAATCACGATCAAAGTCTTTAGGAGGATTTTTGTAGTTCTACATTAGTTTGGGTCCATTTGGCCTGGCTGAATTATTGGATTATTCACTGTTTAGTTTTTTGTCCTTATTTGAATTTTTTTTTAATTTTTTGTTTTTCATCAATTTTTTGATGATTGTTGGTTCGTCTCGACAAGAGCTTTCAGAAAAGTTATCAATCATCGGCTAAATTTGAAAAAAGTTCAGAAAAGACAAAAAATAAGCCAAAAAAAAGCGTCCGTGTTGGCTTATTTTCGTCTTTAGTGATTTTTTTTTAACTTTTGGACATAATTTTATACTTTTTAGATTTCTTTCGTCGATACGAATCAATAATCCACAAAAAAATGACATAAAAATAACAAATACAAAAAAAATTTGAATAAAGACAAAAAAAAAGCCGAATAATCTAGCCTGGATAATTTTAGCCAAATGGAGCCTTTATGTTAATAAAATTAATTATTTAGATTTAATTTATGTGATCATACTAGATAAGTAAATAAAGAACGTAATAAAACATGACACACAAATATACATAGAAAATTCCAAGACGGAGAAAAAACAACAAGAAAGAAGAAAACACCATACTCAAATTACACATTTAGAAAGTTCCACGCAATCAAACATAAACTCATCTATTTTGATTTAGAACTTATTTGTTAACTCCTCGCAAACTGCTTGCTATAGATGCTCTTTTAAGATTTGACTCCTCGAATTCTAAGATTTGTCGCTGGATTGCTTCTTAAATCTTCCTCCAAAATGCTTTTGAACTCATTCAGAAGGCTTTGCAAGATAAGAAGTTGAAGTTCTTGAATTTTGAGAAATCAAGAAGATGAACCTTTAATTCGTAAGCACTCCTAATATATCACTCACATAATATAATTTGAATCCTTGCAGATTTTCTCTTTTTACAATGGCCCTGGGTGAGGTAATCAAAAGCCTAGAAGCACAACTTGAATTTATAAAAAAAAATTCTAAAATCTGTTAACTCGTTCGAGCCCCAATTGCAAGGTACTGCAATATTTTCATCGAGGAGGTTGCTCGAGTGGCCTAACTAAAATTGCTGATCCGCAATCTTGTCTTCTGATTTCAACGAGAAAACTTTCAAATCTGGTCCATCACTTCCTAAAACCTTTTCAAAAACAAATTCGATTTCCCTAAATAATTTTAAAATCAATCAATTAAAATAAAAAAATAAAATTCTAAATTAATCACAACTCGATTTGAAATCAAATTCTAACGGAAGTTACCAATCACACAATAGTTAGTAGAAATTTACAAACTTTTAGATTAGATTACAATGTCTCTTTATCATAGTTTTTTCAATATCCTCTCTAATCAAAAGACTAAAATCCACCTAATACACTGTTTGATGTCTTTATCCGGATATCTATATGCCCCCACGGTTGAAATTTAAACCAAAATACAATCTCAAAACCACCTTTTAAGAACAAAAACTATGTACCATAATTTTCCACCCCACATGATAGGCAACAAAACAATTGGCTCAATAATAGACTAGCTACTACTAGGGAGGTAATTATAAGTTAGATGACAAACTATATATGTATTGACAAATTGATTAGATTATGTACTAAAGTGAATGGATATCACGGGAACGGGAATGGGAACGAGAATTCTGATGTGTTGTGCATACAACAAGATATGTTGTGTGTCAAAATGATATCGTTTTAGTTACAACAGCAAACGAGTTGCGTCAAGCCAAGTTTTGGAGTGCTTGAGCTTGACTTGTTAATTAAACGAGCCTAAAATTTGAACTCAAGTTTAAGCCAAGTTAAATTAAGCTCATTTAATTTAACGAGCCTTTTAAAACAAGTCGAGCCTCTAAAATGAGCCGAATTGACTTTCCGAGACTCAAACTCAGCTCGTTTACACAATGAGCCTAAAATTTGAGCTCGAGCTCGACTTGTTAACTAAATGAATTAAACCGAGTTGAGCTCTTACCAAGTCAAACTCACGAACAGCTTAATTTATTTGTAAACCTAAATTTATTGTATAAAATCTGTCCAAATACTATCCGAACACTGCATATTTTGACACACTTTATTACGTGCAATGTACAACAAAACCTCAAATCCAGATTTTGCATTCCAACTATTATGGATAAAGCTCAGTCACGTTCGCGTAACATTCACGTAATCATTATACACCGACTGATTGGAGAAATTACACACTGTACGGAAACACAATGATTGCAACCTTCCGTTTGAAATGGTACCCAATTTCTCAATATTTGAAGCTATCACATAATGTCAAAAAGGAATGGCAAAATATAAAATAAATTATACCAAATATTTTCTGTACGGGGATGGTTCATATAATCTTTCCTTATATGGGGATGGCTCCATAAACCAACACTTTTTTAGACTAATATTAAATTAACATCTAAATTTTTCATTCCTGATTAAATTTTAATGATTCGAACCGTTCAATGCGTTTAAAACATGTTTTTAAGAGTACCCACGAGAAATCAGTTCAAAATATTACCGGAAAAGGCTTGATCCAAGTAGTGGTTTAAAATGCTGATAAGAACTGTTTTATGAATCACTGTTTAGATCAAGTCTTCTTCGGTAATATTTTGAGTTGATTTCTCACGGTTAACGTTAAAAACATGTTTTAAACACATTGAACGGTTCGGATCATTAAAAATTAATCGGGAATGAAGAGTTTTGATGTTGGTCTAATATTTGTCTAAAAAAGTGTTGGTTCATATAGCCTTTCCCATATATATATGTATATATATGGGAAAGGCTATATGAACCAACACTTTTTTAGACCAATATTAGACCAACGCCTAAACTCTTCGTTCCCGATTAAATTTTGATAATCCGAACCGTTCAATGTGTTTAAAACATGTTTTTAAGAGTACCCGCGAGAAATCAACTCAAAATATTACCGGAAAGGACTTGATCCAAACATTGGTTCATAAAACAGTTCCTGTCAGTATTTTGAACCACTGTTTGGATCAAGTCATTTCCGGTAATATTTTGAGCTGATTTCTCGTGGGTACCCTTAAAAAATGTTTTAAACACATTGAACGGTTCGGATTATCAAAATTTAATCGGGAACGAAGAGTTTAAGCGTTGGTTTAATATTGGTCTAAAAAAGTGTTGGTCTCTTGAGCCTCCCCCTATATGTATATATATATATTATACCCTGACCCTTGGATGAGATCCAAGGGCTGAGATTAAAAGTCCGGACCTAACTTGGGTCCAGGCTCCCTGACTAGAAGCCCAATGATATATATATATACAGTTAGCTTCCAGTCCAGGAGACCTGACCCAACTTAGATCAGGGTTTTCAATTTCAGCCCTTGGATTAGATCCAAGGGCCAGGGTTTGTTTGCTGGTTTATGTTGGTTTTTTAACTTAAAAACCCGGTTTATCCGGTTTTGTCATGCCTCAATACTCTCTCTTCAAAACCAATTGAAAAATCCTCAGTGCCTCTCTCTCTCCCCGATCTGAAACCTTGCAAATTCCTCCGGCCACGCCTCCCTCCTGACCCCGGTCTCCGGCGCCGACTCGAACTCGCCGACCACGCTTCCAAGGGCTGAAATTGAAAACCCTGACCTAAGTTGGGTCAGGTCTCCTGGACTGGAAGCTAACTGTATATATATATATATATATATGCGTTGTCACGAAAAGATACTTCAATGATTAAATCATTACGAGAATCACAAGAATCTTTCTAATGTAATAGGTCTAACTCTGAATCAATATGTATCTTTCACTATAAGTCTGCACTTTTTTTTAGACACTGTGATTTAATTTTCTCAATTCTTTTGGGCCTTTAATTCTTCAAAAATTATTTTTTAATTGGTTACTAATGAGATAAAATTAATCTAAACTAGTCAAATGTACTTTTTATAATTTCAACAGGCTAGTCAAGTGTCTAGACATTTTATATTTTTGCACGTGGACTAACTACATGAAGTCATTAGATACCAAACAAATTCCATTAACCAATTATAAAGTGCCAGACCATCAATTATATCATCAAACATGTATAAATTTGTCTTTTTTATATAATTTAATTATGTAAAATACATAATAGTGCTAGAGCATATATATATTAAAAAAAAAAGCTTAGGTAAAATAACAATAATATTTTTTGTGTATTTTTACTAGGAAAAATAACTAATATTTGCTTGTTGGCTTGAACGGTGATTTGAACGACGTCAACTTCATTACTCGGTAGAAAGGAACAAATGTGCACGGATCACGATCATGGGTAACCCATGACACGTAGGCAGCAAAATACCCAACAAAGAAAATCGTTGTGTGTTGGAGATGCTTTAACATGTTTCATTTTCTAAACCTATCAATTGTTTTTCTTAATTTTAAATTTCTCCCGTCGAGAAGACATCACAATGATGTGACGAAAAATTTATAAAAAAAAATAATAATAAAGACAAAATAATCCATTATCTTTTGTATTTTTTCTATCCATTATCTTTTGTATTTTTTCTTCTTTTTATTTTTTTGGTTTGGTGTTACTCTCTCCATTCTCATTTCTGATCTTATTTTTCGCCGACCTATATATATATATATATATATAGTCTACTTTCTATGAGGAATTGCTAAAATGTATATCTCCCATTTTCTGATCAAATTTTGATGATATGAACTGCTCATTGTGTTTAAAACATATTGTTAATAGTATCTGCGAGAAATCATCTCAAAAAATATTGAAAAGAGCTTGATCTAAGCATCATAAATGCTAATAGGAATAATTTTATAATTAATTGCTTGGATCAAATCTTTTTCGGTAATATTTTGAATTGATTTTTCACAATTACCCTTAAAAACATGTTTTAAATAGATTCAATGGTTCTGATCATCAAAATTTGATCAGAAAATGAGAGGTCCGCAATTTAGCAAAATAAGAAAATCTCTTATTAGAAGTTTTCTGTATATCTACACATGTGTGTGTATATATGTATGTATGTATGTATATACACAAATGTGTGCGTAAAAATAGGGTATAAGTAGGCTAATTGCGAAATGGAGCTAGGGTCTGGTGTGTGTCCTTTTCGAAGGGGTGTCGCCTGTTTATGAGTGCGATTTCAGTCGTTTATTTTGTCCAAAAGCTTATTCTTAAAATAATAATAACCATCAATGTCTTTTCACGGGAATATCCAATTGAAGCTTTGTGCCAAAAATGTCGAAACGCAAAACCATCTTTTTGTGTTACTGTAATATAACATGCCGAGATTAAAATTAATAAAATCATTGAAAGATAGAACGTCTGAAAACATAACATGTCGAAATCAAAATCAGCGAAATCATAAAAAGATAGAACTCGAAAATTGCATGAAATTAATTGATCAAGTCTAATGCTGGACACTATAAGTCAAATTTCGCCCTCTTACGGTGCTTACGATTTAAATAGACATTTGTTTTTAGGATAAAATGATATAAATACTATCGAAACATCACTATGATCGATGGGCCTAATAAATCAAATTATGATTTTGTACTCTCTCATATATATGAAGACTCGATATTCAAAAGAATGAATAAAAAATTAATTCAAAACTCTCTAAAATAACTATTCTACAAATGGTACGAACACACATGTTTAGAGAAATATTCATGACTTTTCGAAAAATTCACGAAAGAAAGCGATATAATTTTACACCTAAATAAATAGCATAACTATTTATCCGACTAAATATTAACAACGAGACACAATTTTACACTTAATAATTAATCCATCAAAATTTATACAAAAAGAAAAAAATTCTCGTTGAATTTTTTCAACTAATATTACATGGATATTAATTAGAATAATTTTTCATTCACTCCTTAATAGTTTTGAACAAACCAAATATACATTTTAGAACTATTTTTCCAACTATAATTAAGTACACATCATCAGTATATAGATAATATTGTACATAATCATATCATCGGATAAATTAAGAAATAGTATGGCTAGGGTTCCTTAGTACGTACATTCATGTATTTAATCACTGCATTCATATTTCATACCCTTATCCTACATGTGTTATATTAATATACATACCTTATATATGTATTGTTATATTATGTTTCTTTCAGTTGGATTTAGAATGAGATTGAGCTGAACATAGAAATGGATAGATATACTTATGGGTAAATTACACTTATCTTTCTTGAAATTTCTAACAAATACAAGGACCCTTTTGAGGTTTCTGAAATTATTATGACTTTCTTTATTTTTCAAACTATTATGTAAATACTTTTATTACAGTTAAAATCAGTCATGCGTTGTTAGTTAAACTATTGAAGCTTCAAGTTTGATTTTTTTTTTTTGACAAAACAAACTGCAATATAATTTTTATCACGTCCAAAATAGCATATGTTAAATTTTTAAATTTTTTCTAGAATCGAAGCTTGTACAAATCTCAAAAATTCTATCGAACAAGCGAGTAAAAACATGGGGACCATTGTATAATTATATTATTTTTCTCTCAAGGGTTGAAGTTATTTTCAAACATCTAATATCCCTATCTAGTCATAAGATGCACATGTTTTTCTTCCATGGTAGTTATTGCCTTGTTGGTTTGAAATACTATGGGAGGATAAGAGAAGAAATATCTTCCAACACAAATAAAGTTTATGCTTTTTGACATTTGTGGAGTATAAATTATGGAAACCGAAGTAATATATACTAAAACTAGCTACAAGATGAAATCTAATAATTCGCAAATCAAATCGAGCTTAAGTCCATTTGATCGGGACCAGCAGTCATATTTCGATTCATTTTGTAAGGATTTAACTAAATTATTTACTTACTAGGTGTCAACCACCTAACTCATAACTCTTGTCCTTTAATCAGGCTTGCGTAGAAGATAAAACTATACAAGTATGATACAAGTCATACAAGCAGAGTTAATCTTGTAATTCGCTCTAACAGAAATCAATGTCCAGATTTAGAATTTCAACTAAATTAATTTAATTTCGTAATGAGCAACTTGTTTTCATATCAGTCGTCTTTTTTAAGCTTTTGTTCAAAATAATTGACTTTTCATATTCGCCACAACAAGAAAAATTAAAAAATAGAGAATGTTAATTATTGTCCAATAGGCAGTGAATAATATATAAAAAATACATCGGTATTTATAAAATTATGTAATAATATCCGTGAATAAGTATTGATACCTAGAAAATACGTATTGATATTCATATTTATTTGATATTATAAATATATTATCCAACGCCTAGTAAACGACAATTAGCAAGACCTTTAAAAAAATTACAAAAGGCATAGATGAAACTGGAAGCTTGAAATTTGAGCGTCCAGCCAAAATGTTGAGGTCTTAAGATGGGGCCTAACTCAACGAAATTTTCCCACATGACATATAGATAGATAGATACATATGCATGTATCTGGAGACAGAGAGAGAGAGAGAGAGAGAGAGAGAGAGAGAGAGAGGTTTTCTAGCTGTTGATGGCCAATCAATAATACGTGAAGTTTTTATCCATACACAATCTGACAGCTTTCTGGTTGAGAAAGAAACATAGTCAAAGTTCCCGGAGCATTCCAAATTAGTGACAGTAGCAGATTTCGGTGAAAAGGACAACGAGTCACTACCCGAGAGAAATGGGATTAATTTTTTACTTTTATTATCTAAATTTTTATTTATTTTTGCCCGTTAAGTTTGTAACAAAAAAACGTTAACGTAAATCATTATTTATAATTAATTTTAAGGTAGTAGATCTCTGAATTTACTCGAATCATATCATAATTATTTTTTGTCCATTAATTTTAACGAGTCATGATGCATTCTCAGTTCCTATTAATCTTAAGGTAATAAATATCTGAGTTTACTCGAATCATGTCATAGTTATATTGTATATCCCAAAAGCCGAGGTCAATCTCTAGGATTTTATTTATTTCGGCTATGAAGACTTACAGGAGGGATATTTGAGCTTTTGTGGAGTCTAAGTATGGAAGAATGGGTCTGGTTTAAGAAGACATAGGGTTTGGAGGAAGGAGATGTCAAAGTAAAGTGAAACAGATAAAAAGTCACTATGAAAAATAAGAAAAGTAAAAGAGACTTTAAGAATGGGGGGCACATGCGAAGGGTGAAGTCGGTCACCCAAAAGATGCCATCAATCTCTATTCACATTTAATGCAACGGTGAGGGTTCGAATTGAGCAGTTAAAGGATATTCGCTAGAACAAAGATATATTCGACTAGCAGGTGCGAAATAGAATGATGAATGCATAAGTTTTGAGCTCTCTAGTTCTTTGGCTCAGAGCAACAAAAGTTGGAGGCAATTGAAGGAGGTAAATCCCGATTAACTTAATTAGGATTTTTCCAGACAAAATAGTTTAGTAAAATAATGTTCTTATGCACGATCATGTTACCGATCAGAAGAATGTGTTGCCAACGTAAGAGAGATTGTTTGAGAATTATATTCAGATTTTAACGGTAAAATGATAAGTTTTAAACTCGAGGCGTTCAGGATTAGACCAAGAAAGGCAAGGATGAGAAATTTGAGGCAAACTCAACTTTAACGATGGTTAGCCGTTGAGTTTGACTCTAACAACATGGATAAGGTTTGACTCCAAAGGGTTCAAAAAACGCTTATCTAGTTAGGATCTAATTATCAAAAAGTATAATTTGTCTCTAATAAAGAATTAGAAGTCAAGAATGACTTGCATTCGGTAAGAAAAAACCTCTATAAAAAGTACACCCTCGAAATTACATGTACATTGTAACTTGCTATTACATGTAATTGTACTGAGTGCTTAGTAAGTTGAGTACTAATTTTAATCATTGAAATGTATTCTTCCTGACCAGAGGTGAAGAGTTTTTTGACGACTTCTATTCTTTTAGATTAGAATTCCGATGAGAAAGTAGATTCACATGTTTGACCAAACTTGATAGAAATATTCAGAGGTAACCAAAAATTTATTCATGTACAATTAGTTTTACAGGAGTACAGGAAAAATAAAATAAGAGAAATTAACATGAATAATGAATCATTTTCCTACGTATATTTCATCTCTTTTTTTCTCCTTCGTTTTTCCCTTTATTTATTTTTTATTTTTATTTGATAGAAGATGTCGCCCTCAACTAGTGCTCTAAAATCACACTCACGGGCTGGACATCAAATATGTAGAAAACTTCACTAAAAACCTTTTTTTAATTCTCGATTAATCATTAATGACAGATGTCAAAAGTTCTATCAACTAAAGAGAGACATATGATAGGGTCAAAGTTATCAATTTTTTTCTACGAAGCGTCTCGTTTTTGTTACAGTTACAGTGCGTATCGGCATACGATTTGAATTTATCAATAAAAAATAAAATACATTTCTCAAATAATATTTTTTAACAACAAATCATAGTTGACATATAAAATAAAATCTCACAACCTAAAAACAAATCACCAACTATAAAAAATATATATCATCCTCCTGCCTCATTTGAAGGATGGAAAAGCTTAGTCCCAATTTATATGAAATTATTCAAAATATCATCAATTGAAAACTAAAAAAAAAAAATTATACAGCACGATATGGTACAAGTCGAAATGTGCCGGTACACGTCGAAACGGTGGCCGAAATTGTATTAGGATGGCCTGGTACTGCTACGAGGCCGCTACGATATGTATCACTCGTTATCAGTACGAGACAAATAATTATGAGTAAGGCATGGTTCGAAAAGTAATATATTATAATAAACACATAATGTATTTTCTTACGAGACCCATATAATATATATTTATAAATACAGTATTAGACACCACATTAAATATTTAAATTCAAATTTTAACTTGGATGAAGATAAATAAATTAAAAATAATACGTATATACACGTATGCATGTACATATAAATGTATGTGTTCTACGTGCACAGGTGGCACAATCGTTACAACACTCTCATGTAACTTTCGTATAAATTTCGAGAATTCGCCTAGTGGACACAGCTTTGAGAATTATGAATCTACTTTCGATCCTTCTAAATGTTATCAATTATTATAAAATTAGTCGACACAGTATTTTACTCTGATTTTAATTAGGTTCTTCATTAGTGAACATTAAAATTAGTCCTTCAGAAACCCAAAAGGAGTTGTCCAAGTAGAGATTAGAATGCGCCGTAAACCTAGCTATTTTGAGATCGAACTTTGACAACCGCACACTTGGGGTTACCAAAGTTTTGTCCGGTCGTTAACTTTAAGACCCTGATGACTAATCGGCAAGAGGTGAATCATATCCCAAACTGACCGGATACCTTGATTATTAAAAAAAATTAGTCCTTCAGAGATCAATCGAGGCACAGACAATTTGATTTATTAAAAAAACAACAACACTTTCATGTGTGAAAAACTGGAAGGCCGATTACGAAAAATGTACAAATGAAAGGAAAAAAATGTAACATGCCAAGGAAAAATAGAGTGCAAATAATTAAAATGGAGTGTGTAAATCACTCCCTTTACGCAGGAGAGAAATTACAGAGAAACCGGAGGGCTCGAGCTTTTCCAAACATTTAAAAAAAATTAAAGACGTAAGTAAAAATTTTAAAAGTTATTAAAAATTAGGTTTTGTCCCCCTCTCAAATTAAATTTGGCCACTTTCTCTTTTCAAAAAAAAAAAAAAATCTCGATCCACTCGTGGAATCTTGTTTCGCCCCTGCCTTTACGTCCTCTATATATATGCTCGAGTAGATGTTAAACTGCCTCATCATATTCTCAAGGCAAGTACAATAGACTCCAAACACATATCATCTCCCTTTTAGATAGAGAAAGAGAAAACACATACATATACATATATAGGGAAAGACAGAGAGAGAGAGAGAGAGAGAGAGAGATGGAGTACAATGAAAATGGCCATATGAGTGAGTTCTACAACAATAATGGGTGGGGTTTTGATAGTTTTCCTGAAAACCCAAATCCCATTCCTCCCAATTCTTCCTTTGAAAACTATCCATTGCCCATTGATTATCAAACCTTAACAAACTGCTCATCCAATGAATTATACTCCCCATTTGGAGATGAATTCTCAGCCCCAGAATTAATCACCGAAACGCCGCCGCCGCCGCCGCCGCCGTTGTTTCCAACCCCATGGGATTACTCAACTTTAATGATGGATGATGAAGAACCGAGTCTAATGGGGACTGAATTGCAAAGTTTGGAATTCCAATCCCCTTTTTGCAAAATGGACCCAATTTATCAATCACCTGATTTAGTAGTACCAGGTTTTAATATGGGGAGAAAGGGCAAGGCTAAGAAGGTGGAAGGGCAGCCGTCGAAGAATCTAATGGCGGAGAGGCGGCGGAGAAAGCGATTGAATGATCGGCTTTCGATGCTCCGGTCAGTCGTTCCTAAAATAAGCAAGGTAAAAGTCAGTTGAAATTAGTTATCTCGAAGTATGCGTAAATTGATTTGAACATTTTAAACTTTTACACAAAATAGTTATCGGTTTACGCTCATATTTGGATTATGGAATTAAGATTGTACTGTTTGGAGGATAAATTTGAAAAGAAAAAAAGAATGTAGGAACAAAAGGTCAAAAAGAAATTTTGCTTTTTCACATTGTTTTGGAATTATATAGTCAGTTGAATTACTATTAAGAATGTCGATGATTTTTTTTTATTGGGCAAAGAAAATTTTTATTAATCTTCAAAAAATAAATTACAAAGATTAAGAATTTCTTTTTTTTAAATTTCTTGATCAGGGGCAGAATCATGAATCTATGTTTGGGAGGTGTCGAGATATTTTTTTTTTAGAAAGGAAGAAGGCCGAGTGTAATTTTGGGTGTCAAACTATAATTTTTAAATTTTATATCTAGATCCTAATTTTTTTTGAATTTTATTTTTGGGAGGAAGGCGGGCCCCACGATCTCCACGTAGTTCTGTCCGTGTTCTTGATAAGCTTCTCTGCATGTACGTTTGGTTTGAAAATGCCTGAGACTAATTTTATTTGATTGGATGATTCTCCAACAGATGGACAGGACCTCTATACTTGCAGACACTATAGATTATATGAAAGAGCTCCTGGAGAGAATCAAGATTTTGCAAGAGGAAATTGATGAAGAGGGTTCAACCAATTTAAATCTGATGAGCTTCTTAAGAGATGCAAAGCCTAATGAAATGGTGATTAGAAATTCACCCAAGGTAAGAATTCTACAAATAGCATTCCAATCAAGGGTTTAATAGCACTATCGGTCTGCGTGCGTAACGATAGCGATTGAAATGTAACGATAGTACAAGTATCTAATGATTCGTAATAAGAATCGGGCATAACAATCTTATGGGGCCAGTTTACAGCAAGTAAACGGTGAGTTAAAAAGAAGCAAGAATCGGGTGTAGCAATCTTGAAACTTTCAAAACTAGTTTTAGCAAAAAAAATATGTAGATAACGTAAATTGATCATAGTGGCCAAGTATTGATATACCGAGTAAAAAGTTAGATCGAGAGGAACCGATTCTTACGTCTTGAGTATTGAGAATATGCTAACATGCATGTTAATTTTGAATATCTCGATGGTATAACGGAATGTAACGATATGGGAAAAACAAAAAACTAAAATGCAGCGACTGCGTTATTTCGAAATCTTGATTCCAATATCTGATTACTCAAAAGAGGAAGTCAAATAATATTATAATGAAAATTTCCTTAAAAATAAATGGATCTTTGCCTTCCAGTATTCAGGAGCTGTAGTGCGAGCAAAACAACGTAATTGTGTCCGTTTTGTCTTGAAAACCAAGTCATTTTGACCCCATTTAGGTAACAGTTGTGTGGTAAGTCAAAACCTGTAATTTCGAAGATAAAAACACGTAAAATTATGTCGTTTTGCACTACGAATTCCAAATCTTTGTCATTAGCCAAAGTCAAACGTTGGCACAGCTTTTGAGGAAAATATAAGAAATTACAAGAAGCAACAAAAAGCATACACCATACATCGACGACAACGGGTCTCCGTAGTGTCCCAAGGCACTACACTTTTTTAGTGGCTCTCGATAGACTTTGTTGAATTCTCGTAAGCATGATCTGAACCGTTATGTTTAACACAATACCCAAGGAGTTTAATTTAGTATGATTGCTAAAGTAAAGCATTTTTTTTCCTTTGCAGTTTGATGTGGAAAGGAGAGAGATAGATACAAGGATAGATATAAGTTGTGGTGGGAAGCCAAGGTTGTTGCTATCTACTTTGACAACTTTAGAAGCATTGGGGCTTGAGATTGAGCAGTGTGTTATTAGCTGTTTTAATGATTTTTCTATGCAAGCTTCTTGTTCAGAGGTACAACCACTTTCCTAACACTTTCTTTAGCATTGAGTTTTGTCTCTAAAGGGAATTTTTTTTTTTGTTTTAAATTTTACACAAAAAAATTCATCTAGAATAATATAACGTGTCATTGACATCTTTCGATTAATATAGAATCACAATCATCGTTATCGAAATTCAAAAATAATGACAATTTACAAACAAAAAATGAATTATAGTATATTTTAATTTATCATCAAATTTTAGTATTAAATTTTTCTTCGCACTAAGTGTGTATTCCAATTGATTTCCCGAATACCAAATCATTTTTGGCAGTGGGATTTTTTATTTATAGAATGAAGAGTGAGAAGTAAAATTTTAAGGGTGGTATAATATTTGAGGTGAATACAAAAAGTACTAATTTTTTTTTTAAAATTTAACATTTAATGTGTAAAGAATCTACTAGAGATGCTCGATAGAACTAGGGGAACCAGGATTCCACATTTGGGAGACTTGAGATTTTTTTGAGAAATAGAGGGGGCCAAATGTAATTTAAGAAGGATAAAATGTAACTTTTTATAATTTTTAAAATTTATACTTAGGTACTAATTTTTTGTGAAATTTTTGAAGGGGCCCACCTCCGGTCTCTATGGAGTTTTGCCCCTAGATATAACATTACCTTTTTATTTGTGATTTACACGTATATAATTAACTTGTCTATATATATATGTGTGTGTGTGTGTGTGTATAAATTATATATTCTAATGTCTTCTTTGTCCTTTAAAAAAAAATATGCCAATAGGAAATGGAGCAGAGATCAATTATAAGTTCAGAAGACGTAAAGCAAGCACTATTTCAGAATGCAGGATACGGAGGAAGGTGTTTGTAGAGTTTGAAAGAGAGAGAGAGAGAGAGAGAGAGAGGAGATGGGAAAGTTTCTGGTGGATTCACATGGGATACATATGGATTTCTAAATGTCTGTATTTTTAGCAGCTTTCCAATTGAGAAGTCACTGGGAGCTTTTTAGAATTGTAAAAGAAGGAAGTTTATGAACACAAATGATCATTATTATATATTTGAATACAGATATATTTAGAATTGTTACATGTATGTGGAGTCTTTCATAATTATATGAATTCTACGTGCATCTGACAATTCCAGACACATTTGTATCCGGATATACACGAACGATTTATGTTTTTATACTTGTTCTTTCTAAAATAATACCAAGTGGTTTCTTTTAGGATGAATTACAATGATCTCCCCTACGGTTTATAATAAATACATTAACATCCCTGAGGTTGTTAAAACTACTCTTACGTCCCTTATTAAAATTATTGTGCAATTATCTCTCATATCATTAAAATCAGTCAAATATCATTAACAAGTTATTAAAACTTTACGTTTGTATTTTTTTTTTTTTGACAAAATAAATTACAATTTAAAGCCGGAAACTGTCTATGTTAAATTTTTTAGAGTTTTCTAAAATTGAAATTCGGATAAAGTTTTACAAATTTATCCAAGTTTTGGTTTTAGAAAAATCCTAAAAATTGAACATAGCTATTTCAACGTGATAAGAATTATGTTGTAGTTTATTTTTGTCAACAAAAAAATCAACTTTAAAGTCTTAATAGCTTAACTAACTATATTGACTAATTTAACAGTAAAGGAGATAACTGCATAATAATTTAAAAAAGTAAGAGAGGTCAAACTAATTTTAAAAATCTCAGAGAGGTCATCGTATTTGTCATAAACCTCGAGGGAGGTCAGTGTAGTTCACCCTTTTTCTTTTATCAAACACATCTCAAGAAGTATTTGTGTAACATGAAATTGCTCATGTTCACTAGGACATGCCAAATACACTTTGAATTTGTAGTGTGCCTTGAGGGTGTTCTGAGATATTATATGGTGATTCGAATTATTTATTTTATAAAGTTCTGTTAAGCACTTTATATGAAAAAAATAATGTAGTTGAAGATTTGTTGTTACATGGAGATAAACTGTCCTACCGTTCAGATCTTCTGTATAATACTAACAATTTTTTTCTTAAAAACTTATGTTATCTAATCATGCGACTATTGATAATCAATCAAGTTAATGCTCGACGAACTCTATAAGAACTGCTCAATTCGTAATAATGATATCTCAAAGGGACCTGTTCAATTTTCAGAAAAGGAAAGAAAAATACAAAAAAATGTAGCTTTTTTTTATTTTTTATGTGTTCAGTTAGCATGAAACTCGTGGAATCCACATCTCTAATTTTTCCGATGAATTTTTTCTCAAAATATGTCTTGCAAAAAATACAAGATGTTGCAGGACTTTTGGTTTTACAATAATACAAGTAAATATCTAATTTTGGTTCTTCCACAAGTGATTTCTTTATATATATATATATATATTATATATTCCCTACATTTTGTCATTTACCTAATCAGTGAACCAAACGGAGCCTTAACACAACTGCCCGGGTAACTAGTAACAGCCCACATATTTCGGCGGAAGCCCAAAGGCCTGCTTGGCCCGTGTAGTTTGGCCCTGGTTCAAAAACCATGTATGCAAAGTCTTTTGAGCCCATATGT
Source organism: Arctostaphylos glauca (assembly GCA_019985065.2). NCBI lineage: Eukaryota > Viridiplantae > Streptophyta > Magnoliopsida > Ericales > Ericaceae > Arctostaphylos > Arctostaphylos glauca. The sequence continues at coordinate 29,511,750 of JAHSPW020000009.1, read as the reverse complement.
GGAGACCAAAGCTTGAGAAAAGAAAATTCGTAGCATTTTTCTAATTATTTGAAAAGAATCAAAACTTTTTTTTTTTTCATAAAAATGATATAATTCGTTTTACTTTTGAAATTACGTTATATTGATCCCATGCTTTTTGGTTATAGTTCACTGGGTGAGTCAGAAGTTTCAAGCACAAAACAGAAAAATTACCCGTTTTATTCGCCTTATATGGACTACATCCCGAATTGTTTTGTCTTTGAGGTACCAAGTGTGTACCATCCCCTCCTTGAATGTAAATTGGTTTCCTTTTGACAAAATTGCCATTGATATTAAATAGTTACTTGGATAATATATCTTCCGAATGTCTTAGGTTGCCATCGACAAAAATTGAGACAGAAACTCTTGCACAAAATTACAGAGTTTCAAAAGCCAGAAGAATATGAAGGGATGAAAGCGTGGTCTGTCACAAGCACAAACACGTATATATATAGTTTCACAGCAAGGAGTGGACGGATAAAAAATAAAGGTAGTTACATACGTGTTTTATAAATGTAACTACCTTTGCTTTAGTCCGTCCACTCCTTACAGTGTAACTATATATGTTTTTGTGCTTGTCTTATGGCAATAATACGCCGCATAAACATAGTTCTGTGCTTTTTTGCCTTCCTATTCTTCTGGCTTCTGAAACTCTCTAAATTTTGTGCAAGAGTTTTTGCCTCAATTTCCGTCGAAATTGGGAGAACTTTTTGCCCAACTTTAAAGTGCCTCCAGTGACGTTGCAGATGAAAAAGGTATATTTTTGCCACTCGCCGGGACAAGAAAGCCGTTCTTGCATTGGTGCTTTTCCTAAAAGGAAAAGTCATCTTCGTCCCCCGTTCCAGGTCTTTCTCTAGAAAAGCCCTGCATTGGGATGATCATGTTGTTGGGCCTCAAGCATGAATGTGAATACCGTACTTATCGGTCGTTACGTACCGTTTTTGTATAAAAACGGTACTAAATACTTCTAGTACCGTACCGTTCTCAATACCGGCTAACACCGGTCATATCTGTCAGTACCGAATTTTTTTTTCCAAGAATTGAAAAAAAAATTAATTTTTTGGACTTTATCTCTATAGTTTATATATATATTGATAGTTGTGATAAATTCGATACGGTATCTGGTACATGACTGGTACTGTACGTACCATATCAATAAAAAAATCGATACTCAAGCCGATCCGATATTCAAAACATTAGTTTCAAGTACAAGCTTCTCCTCCTCGTTGTTGACGAAAGGCACATCGCAGCCGAGCGAAAGAGGACTTAGGCTGAGCCTCCTCGTACTTGAAGAAATTGTGCTTAAGCTTGTTGTACTTGAGGAAATCGGACTTAGGCTTCTCCTCCTCGTAATTGATATCTAGGGGACCCAATTGACAGTAGAGATCAACTTTTTTTTTTTTTTAATAACCGATTAATCGAGGTATCCAGCAGGTTTTAAGATTATCCCCACGGGGTTGGTTCAATGAAAGAAAATAAGATAACTAAAAGGCTTGCCCTCCAAGGTCACGGGATCGAATCTCACCGGAACCACTCATTTGAGGCCACTAAGGTTATGTCCGGTCGTTACCTTTAAGGTCCAAAGAACTAGTCGGTAGAGATCATCTTCTGACATCCTTAGAAAAGTAGCAGAAGCAGTACATGTAATAGTAGAAGCCACCAAATGCAGCAGCATGAGCTACAAACATTCCACCTGAACCAATTAATGAGGACAGCAACCATATACTGATATGTGACTCAGAAAAATCACCTAAACAAAACAAGACTGACTATATAAGTTAACACTGACTGACCTTATGTTCCATCAGAAAACTCTCAGGTTGAAACTTATATGTATCCACACCTAAGACAGACCATACCTTGACCAAAACCAAAACCAAGATATGCCAAAACAAGACATGGACCAAGACACATTGAGCAATGTTTCTGAGATTGTACTTTTTGAAAGGTTCAATATTTTTTGTTTTTTAAAGAAGTGTGTTTTCCCTTCTTTAAAGCATTGACGGGAAAAAAGACAACAATAGCACCTTAAACATTCTCCAATCTTCAAAATCAAACTTCATCAGCAACTCCAATCCCTCTGTAAGCATGCCTGAGTTATCAGAAATGGCTCAAATTCTCAAAAGACGAATACCTTCTGGAGATCTTTTGAAATTTTCAACGGTATACTCCTTAATGTTATGTCGAACCTTAACCCAGAACACATCATTGTTTTGATGAGGTCTGGAATATCATCTAAATCCCTGGAATTCATCAGAACAAACTCAGTTGTTACCAAGGAAATGGAAGCAACTATGCAGATAGTGAAAAGAAAGGGAATGAACTTCATAGCTGAGGATGAGAAGATCTTGGAGCAGATGATAGAAGTGGTGGTGCAGGAGTCATCTCAAGTATATATGAGTGTGGAGGAAGTCTGAATGTAATCCTAAAGTTGGTGGTTTAGTAAGGATCAAACTAGTTCTTATGAAGATTACATCGTGAATGCAAGGGGATTCAGGGAGAAGGCTTAAGAAACAATGTCTGCGCGATGTTGAGATGTTGAACATCCATTCCTTGGAACTGCTTGAAATTGCATTCTTGTACGTCAACATCTGCTAAAACTCAAATTGCATCTCTGGAAACTTCAAAGCATTTCATACACCAGACTAACTGCCAAGTTGTGTAGACCAAAAGACTAACTACAATATGGAGACCAAATGAAACAAAGGACACAAAAGACACAAAGGACCCAAGACCAGACTACAGATTCCCCGTAGAACAAACTATCAGCAAACTGAGCAGACAAAATGTGCACAAAATGGACTCAGACCTATTAGCAAACTCACTCCCAAACAAAAACATAGGACAGATATCCAATGGAATGACTCAAACAACAGACAAATCCACAACAATTAATAGCATACGTGATCGTCAACCCCAGACATTCATCAAAACTCAGAAGAGAGACACAGAACCAGCATACCAAAAACCAGAGCAGATGAAAGACTCAAGACCAAAATCAAAATACAACTAACAAAGGACCAAAACACATCAGTAGATTTACAGACTAAAAGACCCCATCAATAACTAAACAAAGATTCACCCTTTACGCCAAAAACATAAATTCCTTCAACCAATGCCCAGTTTTCTAGCCCCATCCAGATTTCTTTTGCTATCATCAACGCCAATCTCTGGAATTACAAATCTGTTTTTTATCCAAATGGCAATCCTTGTTTTTATTTTATCCACAATTTCTTCTATGTTGTTGTGCTTGTTTTTAAAGACCAACTCATTTCTCTCCTTCCAAATAGACCATACTGTTGCATATAGAGTCATCCCACAAATGTTTCTCCAAATTCCTATGCTTACAATAGATCCAGAAAACAAATAGGCTCCTCATAATCTCAATTTATCCTTTATTTTGAATTTCATAGTTTTTTTGTGGAAATGAAAAGAGAGGAAGACATATTTATGAGAGCTCTATAAGATGCCATTTAAGTTTTGAAAAAATTGAAAAATCAAGAATTTAAAAAGTAAGGATTAAAGTTTGAAGATTATGGTACAACAAATCCTGTAGGTAATGTAAACTAGCTTGCGGGTTGCCCATGAATGGAATGTCATATTCATACAGACATTCGAGATGCGAAACTGCCTAGAACATGAATAGATATTTTCTTGTTAAATTCCCGCACTTTCTCACCAACCAAATTATGAGTTTTTTATGATAATCAAGCTGTTCCAGAAACTAATTACAGAAATAGGGCACTATTCAAACAATTCGTAAAAATAGGGCAAGGCGCAAATTGTCTTTGCGTTTTATGATGACATGGCACCATTGTTCCAGCTCAGACCGTTATACGCAAATATATATTGCGCATTATATGTACGCAATTTTAATTTGCTTTTTACCATCAGCAGTAAGCAAATACCATTTGCTTTTTAAGTGGATTTGAAATAGAAGTGACTTTTGACATGACCTTGTGAGCAAATACAATTTGCGTTTTTAAGTAAAAAGGTAATAACTGTTCCGTTTTTACACAGTCCATCAGTTATCTCTCTCTCTTCCCACAAACCAAAGTCAGGCGATTTTCCATCTCAGGCGACCACCATTTTTCCGGCGAGAAGTTCCCACGCACCTCCGGTCACGTTCCTCGCATTTTACTCGGTACGTATTTTTTATTTTCGTTACATATTTAGATCGTATATGGTTATTTTCGTATTGCGTATTTTTTATTTTGGTTATTTTATTTTGGTTCGTAAATCGTATGTAAAGTTTGTATATACGGTATATATACGGTATATATACCTATTGCTATACATATCTATACTACTGTGTGTTTATAATTATAGATCTGGGTGTTTGTGTGTGTATATATATTGTATATTATGGTTGTGTGTATATATATTATCTGTATATAAATGTGTATATACATTCGAGTTCCTCTTTCTCCCAGCCAACCAAGGGCTGACCTAGAGCTTAAGACCACTTGGTCAAATATAAACCAAAATTGATATTCAGTCCACTGGGGTCAAATATAACATATAATTTTATTTACAAAATAAAGTGTTTAAATCATATTATTTCACATACATGTATCTTAGATGTTTACTTAAGAATTTATAAACTACTTCAAGAAAAATCTATGTGCCACTATATCATGTATTTCAGAGGTTTATTTAAAAATTCTTTGTAGTTGATACCCAACAAATTTCTATAAAATTGAACACGAGTGATCAAGCTCCAAAATTGTATTCTGGAATTTTTACAGAAAAAAACTTAAAACAAATTGTTTATATAAGTTTGTCTTTATATTTTTCTTTCTCTATATCACCAGGAACTGAAATTGAATTTGGTAAAACAAATTTAAATTGGGCACAGTGACCACGGACCATTTCAAAATAGCATGGTATATATAGTCCTTGGCTTCCTTCATGATGCAACAATGACTGATATTGCACATAATTATAATGAAACGTAGTTTTTTTTTATATTTTTAGACTAATTATAATGAAACGTAGTTGTGAACGGAGAAAAGGGAGGTCAAAGACTCGACGCATGAATTCGGCTGGGATGGACTTCCACGAGTCGCGGCCTTCTGAGGTACAAAATTGCAAGATGTGTGGCCTACCTGGACACAACCGACGTACATGCAAATCTAACAGAATAGGAACGGGTCCGAGCAGTTGAAAAAGCTCCCTTATCATAATAAATATTTCCTTCTTAATTCTTTTTATTTTATATTTTCTCTAACTTTATTTCTATGAAATTGTACCGGATATTAGTAAATGTTTCATTATTCAAATGTATTTTTTCCTACTGTTTTTCGTGTATAATTATTTATTGCTTCTAAGCAATCATTATGATTTCAATTTGTTATTGCAAGTAATTCTGTTACAGAAAACATCTATATTTGTCATTTTAATATTCAATAAAAAATATGAACAATATCAATATCTACTAATAATTTATTATCTGAACAAAAAAATATCTCGTATAACAATACATTCTAATCATTTACAATTAATAATTTGTTTAAACAACACATAAAAAATAAAATCCAAATTCAATTCACACAATTTTTTCGCACAGTAGGGAATCCTTTGTTTATGAAGCCATAAGTAACAAGTAAATGGGATATGCTTTTTTCAAATAAGCAAATTGGATTTGCTATTTTGGAAATTTTCTGTCATTCGAACACATTTCACAGCTTTATCAGAGAGAAGCAGGTCCTTTTTTTGCTGATCTAAATAAGCAAATAGGATTTACGTATTGCATTCTTTATCAGAGTGGCAGGTCCTTTCTTTGCAGTAACAACGCAAGTGAAAAATTCTGTAATTTTACGTATGCGGAAAGTGGGTCAGCCAACGATATTTTTTTTGTGGTAAGTTAAAAACGCAAATTCCAAATGCTTATTGCGGAAGAAAAAGCAAATCCAAAATGCTTATTACATGTAAAACGCAAATTAAAAGTGCGTAAATATAATGCGCATTCTGTATTTACGAATAATGTGTTTGAAATGTCCACGCTGGAACGGTAGTGCCATGTCATCGTAAAACGCAAAGACAATTTGCGCCTTGCCTTACTTTTACGAATTGTTTGAATAGTGCCCTATTTCTGTAATTAGTTTCTGGAACAGCTTCATTATCATAAAAAACTCCCAAATAGCCTATCACGTGTTTCACCGAAAAAGAAAAAAGAAAAGGGAAGCACAGCAGGTGTTCGTCGAAATAGTTTCAACGAATCGCAGTAATGAGAAGGGTACCAATTGCTGGTCCCTCAGCTAGGTTGGGCAGGTCTCCATCGCTCTATGTGTGTTTATGTACGTGAGAGGAGAGGGGAGGGGTGGGGGGGAAGAGACGGGGGATGCTGCACTCAACCTCACAGCGGGGTGGGGGAACAAGGATGAGAGTTGTCGCTAATCACGCTAAATTTTAGAAAAGTGTTGTTTTTAAGTGTGAGCTACGACGTCGTTTCGAAGCAGCGCTATTGCTGTTTTACAACGACGTCGTTTTTTTAAAAAAATGCGCTTTCAAATCCTTATAAAAAGCCCCCACGCCGGCGTTTTTTCCCTTCCCCTTCCTTCTCACAGACGAAGCACTCCTTCTCCCTTTCCGGTGTCGACCAGGCTGCCGTCCGCCGCCAATCAGCCATCGAATTAGGCCGCCAAAGTTTTGTGCTCTCTCTCACTCTAGCTCGTTTAATGTACGGACTGCTTGTTAATGGAGGTGGACAATATATATAGGATTATATATTTACTTACTCAATTGTGATCCCTTGACCCTCAATTGTTTGTTAACCGTGAAATTGCTATCGAATTCGTTTTGATCCAGCTGTATACCACTCAATTGCATATACCTGAGTATTGTAATCCAGTCAATTGCTAGTGATCCCTCTTATCATTATAAGTTTTTTTTTTTTTTTTAATATATGTACTGATCATGGTCCATATGTAGAAGTTGGGAGATTAGCTGGTCAAGGTCCTACCCCAAGTTATTCTTCAGTCAAGTTTATCAGTAAGTGCTTCTTCAGAACATGTTGTTTGAGTAAAAATGTTGGAAACTCATGTGATAGTTCATGAAGATATTGTCTTATTTGTTGTTAAATCTTGGACTTTTGCAGAGCTTGAGCAAATGTTTTTCGCTGAAATATTAGAACCCTTGAACTTTAGAACTCTGAATGGTCCATATATGTGAATATGAATATACATACCTATGTATATCTATGTATGCTCAGTTTAGTTTTGCGTTTTAGCTGGGATTTTATTCTTTGACGAATTTTCTTTCAAATTTTGTACGGGAGAATGAATTTGAAGTGTATTCTGAGTTTATTCTAGGTTCATGGATACAGTTCATATGGTTATTTCTTCTAAGGTATCGATCTTCTAGAAGCTCTAATTAGCCCAAATTAGCACGCCTTTTTGATGTCTTGACTTTATGTTATGAGCTAACCTTCACAAAACAACATCGCTATGAATCAAGAGGATTCCAACTAGGTCAAACGAAAATATACAAAATCCCTCTCATACAACTTGGACCAAAACTACAGAAAACTGAAATCTTCCTTAAGTCCAAGTCCACACCATGTTGCAAATCAGAATCAGTAGGGATGAGGGAATGTAGCCCTCAACTTCTGCTCGTTTAGCACCCACAGCCTTTAACTGTAAACCAGCAGCCTAGTGACACATCAGCAGATTTGGATCTAGGCATCTGACATAGCACCAATGAGAACTGGAGCCCCGATATCTAGAGCACCCAATTGACAGTAGAGATCAACTTCTTTTTTTTTTTTGATAAACGATGTATTCGGTTGGCTTTGAAGATGGTACGGTGATCTTCTGCCACAATGACCTTGAAGAAGTCAAGGGGATTAAAATCAATTTCTCCAAGAGTGTGATTTATGGACTGAAAACATGAGGGCTTACCTATGAAATACCTGGGCATTCCTCTAGAAGCTAATCCTAGAAGAGTATCTTCTTGTCAACTTATTTTGGACAGAATCAGGAAGAAGTTGGCTTTATTAAAGATGAAGTATTTATCAGTTGGTGGAAGGCTAACATTGGTGAATTCTAGTTTGTCTGGCCTCCCAATATGCTATATGTCCTCATTCAAGATAGTGGATACGTGTTCTTGTGGCCAAATCAATTGAGAAAATCCAAAGGAAGTTCTTATTGATAAGAGGAGCAAAAATCTTGGGGGCCTAGGTATAAAGAGACTTATGATTCAAAATATGGCCCTAGAACCTAAATGATGGTGGAGGTTTAAGTCTGAGAAAGAATCCTTATGGGTCAATGGGGTATCAAAGAAATATGGCCTTTCTGACTTGGATTGGTTTTCCCAAATTCCACCTTCCGGTTCTGCATCAATCTTGGAAGAACATTTGTAATGTTATCAATGGCAATCATAACTTTAAAGAAGCAACTCTATCTGATTTCAAAATCATAAGTGTGTACAGGGAGAAGTACTAAACTCTGGGAGCATCAATGGCCTTTCAAACAAGAAATCCCCAGGCTATTTATTCTGTCAAGGCAAAAGGAAGCTTTGGATGCAGATGTTCTTGGTGAAGATAATGCTATTGAAGGGCCTTTAAGCTTGAGAAGAAATCTCTGTCTGGAAGCAAGAGCAATTAAGGTGCTGATTCAAAGAAGCCAAAATGTATCTCTTAATCCTAACAAGTATGATTGCCTTCAATGGGCTTGGGATAATAATAACCTTACATCTGCAAAGTCTGCATATTTAAAATGGGAAGAATTGGAACTACAGCAAAATCAGGATCTCAATGCCATACGGAAAGGTTTAAGCCCTCCTAAGGGCAACTCCAATGGTCTGAAAATGGCCCTTGCCATTGCCATTTTTTGGCAAAAATTGCAAAAACCAGAGTCCAATGGTTGAAATGGCAAGGGCCAAAAATTGGCTGTTGCCATTTTTCTAGCCATTTCTGGGCAAAAATAGCCGCAGAAATGGCCCTTGCCAAATCTGCCAAGTCACCCCAACCAACCCCTTCCCGGCAAAATTTATCCCAATTGCTTCCTTCCATCAACAACAAAATAAAAAATGAACGAACACCAACACCATCAGATTACCGAAAAACAGACCCCAGGAACAAAATAAAACATTCTTGTTGGTATCCAAAACATTCTTGACGGTAAAGTCTATTTGCTTCTTCAACCTATTGAATAGCATACAATAGTATATTTGCTTTAGTCAAGAATGAAATTATGTAATTCTCCTTGTCGCTCCCAAATGTGTTCAATCAGATCATTACGGATTCTGTTATGTTCATAAGAAGATCGCATCCTACCCTGTTGAGTGAAGAAGAATTCAGATATGGTTGCCGGGTCTCGTGCCACATCAACTGGATTTGCTGAAAGAAGTTCGGCATGTTGGGCCTCAGAATCATCATCTTGCTCATCCTCAATTATCATATTATGCAGAATGATGCACGTCTTCATGACATATGCAAGATCCTCGGGGTACCACAAGCGTGCTGGCCTTCGGACAATGGCAAATCGTGCTTGCAGGACACCAAATGCCCTTTCCACATCCTTTCGACATGCTTCTTGCATCCTCGCATATAATTGTCTCTTCTGCCCTTGCGGTTGAGAAATCGTCTTGACGATGATTGCCCATGCGGGGTATATACCATCTGCAAGATAGTACCCCATGTCATAGTCGTGGCCATTAATGGTGAAGTTCGCAGGAGGGGCACGTCCAGCGACGAGATCATTAAAAAGTGGAGACTGATCGAGAACGTTGATGTCGTTCCATCCTCCGGGCATCCCGAAGTAAGCGTGCCATATCCACAGGTCATAAGAGGCAACAACTTCAAGTATAATGGTTGGTTGATGCACATGTCCAGTGAATGAACCATGCCAAGCATTTGGACAACTCTCCCAGTTCCAATGCATACAGTCCAAACTTCCTAACATTCCGGGGAACCCGCGGCTTCTACCCGCTTCTAGGAGCCTCGCAACGTCTGCTTCATTTGGCGATCTCAGGTATTGGCCCTGAAAAATGTGCACAACAGCCCGACAAAATCTATTTAGAGATTCTAGGGTTGTGCTTCGACCAATGCGAAGATATTCGTCTACAGAATCAGCAGGCATGCCGTATGCAAGCATTCTAAGAGCTGCTGTCATCTTTTGCAAACCAGATAAACCCATAACGCCAGCAGCATCGGGTTTCTGGATGAAGTAATCGTCGTGTTCTTGGACTTGAGCCAATATATGTAGAAACAAAGTGCGATTCATGCGGAAACGTGAACGAAAGACGTCGGCTGGAAATATGGACTCTTCAACAAAGTGCGATTCGCTTGGTCTTCTTGCATCGTGTTGTAATACTCCATCGCCATAACTTGGGTCATCATTATCATATCATCTTCATCGGATGAAGATGATGAAGACGGAGATTTGAATAAATCTCCTTCCAGAAGTAGTTTCTTGAAATTTTCCATTGAGAGTGTTAGAAAGTAGGATATGAAATTCTGTAGTTGGGAGTGTTTATTTATAGAGGTGAATTAAATATGGTGGTTGGAATTGAATACGGTTGTTGGATTTAATACGGTGGTTGAATTTAATACGGTGGTTGAAATTAATACGGTGGTTGAATTTAATACGGTGGTTGAATTGAATATTTTTCTTCAATAATATACGAATCTTCGTACAAACATTTAAATTTGACTGGGACATATAGTTGGTTAAAGTTAATTATGAAAAAGGATAGAATGGTAATTGTTTAAAAAAATGGCCCTTGCTATTTTTCTGAACCACCGAACTCAGCATTGCTATTTTTTGGCAAAAAGCACTATTCCCATTTTTTGGCCACCATTGGAGTTGCCCTAAGGTAGAAATTCTAGTGTGGCAGATAGTACAAGATGGAGTTTCAACATGGGGGAGCTTGTTGCATAGTAGACATATTGTGCAGCAAAACAACGTCGTCTGACGTCAAAACGAAGACTCTTTCTACCCGAAACAGTATTGTGTACCCCAAAACGACGTTGTTTTGATACACAGCAAGCCCCCAAGTCCGTTTCAACAAAGTCAGAGCTAGTGAGGAGCGGTATCATTCAATTGTCTGAGTCTGGGATTGAGTTATGTGAATTCTGTTCTTTGCATTCATTATCTTCTTCCCATTTGTTTATTCATTGCCATTGTGTTTGAAAAAATTGGTACATAATCCTAGATTGGTGGAATATGCATTTGGGGAGTCCATCCTCAATAAAAGACTTTATGATTCTGGTTTCATAATCCATTCAATAACTTGGAAGATAAGTGCTGGGATGCTTGCTTGTATGCTGGGTTTTGGTCTAAATGGTTAGTCAGGAATGATTTGACTTTTAATCAAGTTTCTTCTCAACCTGATGAAATTGCTCATCTCATAAAAACCAGAATGGCCTTTTGGATTAAGGCAAAGTTTGATATAAAGGTCTATTCCATTGATGACTTTAAGAGGTTCTTTGACTCGATCAAAAGGGTGAAATTATAATCGTGGTTTGGAAGAAGTGCTTTTGCAGCATTTGGAAATCAAGGGGTAGTTTAGGAGGGGGTATGGATGGGATTTGGGGCCCTGTTGTGCATTGCGCACAGCAAGACATGTTGTGCACCAAAATGTCGTTTTGGGCCTTTGGCACACAAAAAATTACTAAAACAGTCGGGCAGCATTCCTGTGTTCAGACAGTTTTTTGTATGTCAAAATGATATCTTTTTAGTGAATATCACGTCCTGTTACGCGCATTGCGCAGCAGAGTCCCCATGTTGGTCATTTTTCTCCATGTTTATGCCATGATGTCAAACATTATACATATAAATCGTCATACAAATGATGGACGGCCCCCCTTTTATGCCGACACAAATGATGGAAATGTCAAGTTTTTTCAAAATGCTTATTTTTCATGGCAAATGTGTAACTCCAACATTAATATCTCACACAAGATTTCGCTTACGGATTTCAAAGACCTTTTTTTCTGGATTTGATAAATGAAGTACTATCCCAAGAACAGATTGTATATTTTCTTTTGAAACTCTGGGAAGTTATTGCCTCACCTTTTGTATGGACATGGACATATCTTTTGATGTATATAAAAGTTAATGTTTTATAGAAGTAGTATCTTTGTTTTGACTCGGGTTTTGTGTTAAGTCATTTATGAAGCTTCCGCTTACATAGATTCACTTAACTTACGTCTATACAATTATAAAGTGGTTGCAGTGGCATTAGGACTATTGGCCTGTCATGATTGCTGACCCCCTGATCGAGAATCGTGACATAGCACGCTTTCAGTAATGAGAGAAATAATCGTGGTCACTCTTGACGTCATGTATGACGCATCGAATGTCAAGTCGCATACCATGGTGTCAAGGCCAAGCAACATGGATGATACGTGGAACACACTTATAGCCACGTCGACCGGGTCGTTTAGATCAGGCACACCTTCGGCCTAGCCCACATGAGGCGCACATGTAGAGCGGGCTGGTTGTACAAATCGTGGGGACCATTGCAGCCTTTCAGTCCAGCCCATAAAACTTGATCGTTGGGCCTCACCCAACAACTGATTTTATTCGTGTGATGATTCAGCCCACTACAAAGACGATTTACGATTGTATTTGAGCAAGATTTAACTTTAATTTAATTCGTTTATTTTGTAAAACACTACAAGTATATCATCTAAAAAAATTATTCAGATTGGGTAAAGTAAGAGTTCCATTACATCACCTTTGTTAGGTACAAAATTGATTGTTAGAAATTTCGACCTTTTATTTTGTTTAAGATTTCAATGAGATGAATATAAAAATTTGATTAAGTTCATTTATTGCACGGAAAATCTACTTATCAAGGTAAAAAAAAACGATCATGGACGAATTGTATTTCTAATGCGCTCTACAAGTCCCTCGCTAGATTCGAGAGAAGTCAAGCTTTTAAGTATATATAACATCGATTCAATTCGGTTTAAACTATAACCGTGCGTGTTCGCAAATTCATAAACTAACTTATATTACGTGTTTCTCTCATTTTATGGGTCGAAACAAAATTCGTTTACCAAAAAATTAAGCCAAATCGGCTAGCTTGAAATGTTTCCATGGGCGGACCTATCATGGGGCACGTGCAACCCGTGCCCCCACTCGAATTTTCCCATGGTCACTTTAGTTAAAATAGTACGACTTTTTTCAAAACACATTAGCGTTGCATGGTTGTTATTCGGGTTCTCCATGAATGTTGTGAAAGTCGATTTTGGATTAGAATGAGTATAAATAGTTGAAAGATAGCTTGGTTGTATACTTTGATATGTTTTGAATTAAATTATTAGTGAGATCATCATACAACACTTTCAAAATATAAAAACATGATGGAGTCAACTAAAACAATACACACAAAATAATTTAAGAAATTAATATTTAAACTTTTGTGCTTAAGTTTGAGAATTTTCGGAAACCAAATATATTATAAATCTAATTTCATATAAGGGTAAATTACACTAACCTCTCCTGTGGTTTCTAAGAAATACAATGCATTCCTGAAGTTTTTAAAATTACCTCCTTTAACATAGGTATTTCGGGCGTGACAAAAATTATATTACAAAATAATGATGTTTAAGTCTAATTTTATATAAATGTGCTTGATTGGAAATTTTTCTTTAAGATAATGAATCATAAATCCCCCGCTATATAGAATTTCTGGGTCCACCACCAAGTATTTGTGCTCGATGGCAGTTTTCTTGAACAACTCTACTTTTCCCAAAATAAACACCAAAAATACGTTTTCAACTCATTTACGTAAGACATGATGTTATATTAATTACTGAAGTGCTAATGGAAACTAAACGAGGGACTAATGGTGTAATTTAACCTTATTTTTTTACACTATGGCTGTGTGTAGATGACATCCTAAGTCCATGCAGGCATGCATATACGTCATGTAAACGAGTAATTATTTAGTACCTTTGAGTAAACGTTATGTGAGATTTACCTCTCATCACACATTGATATATTATACGTCTGTCATGTATACAAGTAATTATTCGATACTCTTGAGTGATCGTTATGTGATATTCAAACTCATCTGTCATCACACATTAATATGTAGTTTATGTTCTCACAACACACATTAGCGCTGCAACGCAGTGTCTAATTTTTGTGTGTAACCATAAGGGGCCAAGCATGCGACGTGGTGCTATTAATTAATGATGCATCTATATAATGAAGAGTTAGTGGTCGGTGTTTGGACACTGTCATGTGGCGTTCGCACTTTCATAACATTCCTTTTAATTACACTGTTACATATGATTCAGAACTATTTCTCTCGGAAAAAAAATTAAAAAGAAAAAGAAAAAGACAAAATAATTATCGTTTTTAAATTATTTTCGTCTTTGGTGAATTTTTTATTTTTTATTTTTAAAATTACTTTTGTCAAAACAAATTAATAATCTATAAAAAAAAATCACTCGAAAACTAATAAATACAAAAAAAGAAAAAAAACTTGAAGTAAAGACAAAGTAATGCTATAATTCAGTTAGGCTATAGTTGAAGATTTATTCAAATTTTGACTTTAGAAAAATCTTAAAAATTTAATATATGCTTCAGAAATTATAAAATTATATTACAGTTCATTTCTTCAAACACAACTCTCAAATGTGAAGTTTTAATAGCTTAAATAATAATGTTTAATTAATTTTAAAGGCAAAAGATGTAATTATATAATAATTTTAAAGGTAAAAAAATCAAAGTAATTTTAATCATTGAGGTCATTGGTTTTGTCAAAAACTTTAAGGGACATCACTGTAATTTACCCCAAGTATAAATCTATGAATTTGTGATATAATAATGCTATTAACATAGATATTTCGGACACATCTGAATTCTTATATATTTGAAATCGTTAAATGAACATAAAACTCTTAATAATTTATAGACTTCATATACAGTCAATAATTTTGTACAAATTTTTGTCTGAGAAATATTTATGTTCCTAGATTTTTTATTTGTAATAAGGGTTAATAATGGGGCACTACCTAGGGTGTGAAATAAACACTGGATAATTACTCTTCATAATTCACCATCATTTAAATATCAAACGAAACGACCCCACTACTCAAATCCTATCTTTAGCGCGTGATTTTCCACCCAATCCAAAGCACCGAGAAACAGCCAATAAAGCGTGTCATTGACGATTTGACGTGCCCCACAATTGGATCGTATGGTCACGCGCGATGCAGCTGCTCGTGGGCTTAGTCGAGAGAGGGTAGGGGAAGGCGGTTATATATTCTGCGTTCGGAAGCCGGCAGTCAAATTCCTAAAAGCCGCTTTCTTGTCTCCTAACCCCATCATGCGGCTTCCCGCCTGTTCTCCCATTGTCTCCCCTACAACCTACGTATATCTCACCTTCACTAATTGCCAACGTTTTTTATCTTTATACTCCTCTCGTCTTAAATTCATAATTATTTTTTTAAATATATCCTTGATTTAATTAATATATACAGTATAAATTTTATTTTTAAAAAATGACAAAAAAATTTAACCAAAATTTAATTCTTATTTTTGAAAAGTGAGCTTTCATTTTGAGACGTCTCAAATTAGAATAACAAACTATAAAAATAGAATGGAATGAGTAGTTGAAATACTTTATCCAAAGTTATTGCTATCATACCGTACCATTTTTGACGTAAAACGATACCAAATATATTTAATATCATATCATTTTAAATACCGACTCATATTGATAATATTGATCGGTACCGATCCATATATATTAATAGTTAAGGAAAAAAAGTTAATTTTTTTAACTTTCTCTGGTGTATGAATATATATATATATATATATATATATATATATATATATATATAATTTTAGGCTAATTTTTTTTTTGGGTACCCCTAAAAATATATTTTAAACACATTGAACGATTCGGATTATCATAATTTTATCAAGAAATAGGAAGTTCACACTATAGCAAAATAAGAGATTCTTTATTAGAATCTCTCTCTCTCTCTCTCTCTCTCTCTCTCTATATATATATATATATTGATAGTTATGATAATTTTAAAGGGGTATCCGGTATATATATGACCGGTATCAATATGTGTCGTACTAATAGAAAAATCGATACTCAAGTCGACAGAGTATTTAGAGAGAGAGTCAAAAAAAATAACTTCTTTCTTCGCAACTACCAATATTTAGAACGATACGGTATTAGAGATATCTAGTACTGTTTTTATGCCAAAATTGTATATACTTGTCGGTACGGTATTAATAGCTTTGGTTTGGAGGGGCTGAGAATTTATTTTTATTAAAGGGAATGGGCCGAAATGTATTTTTTTATAATTTTTAAAATTTATATCTAAATCCTAAATTTTTTAAAAACATTTAGGAGGGGGCCCGTGTAACGCCCCAACTTTTGGCACGTTAAATTTCCACGATAAATTTTTTTTAATTTTATTTAAACCACTTTATAATCAAAATAAGTTATCGCAAGAAAACTAACTTTTATTTAATGATAAAATTCCAACAACATTTAAGTAAAATAAGTTGCAAACTGAATTGACCAAAATACCCTTTCAGGTTTACAAATTTATTAAAGTTAAACTAAAACCTTAAACTAATCTATGGGTAAGGCAACCAGGTGAATGTCTCCCCTCCAGTAGCCTCCAGCTCTTCCGACCCGAACGGTTCCTCTATAGGTACTTCCACATCTGGCATGAAACGCCAGGGGCAAAGAAATTGCACCGATGAGTAATGAAACTCAGTAGGACAGATTACCCGAAAAACCAAACCCAAGGACATACAACATTCAACAGTTCATAATAATAGACGGTAAATAACAATACATGCTGATATTGAATAAAAATAAGTAGTAAACACGTTTGGATTAATTATGCTCTTTTCGCTTTCATTATCTTGTTTAAGTGGAACGACGCCCTATCACATGGCACGACGGCCGGAGTATGCACGTGGGACTGTATACCCCTTAGCACACCTCGGGGCTTGAACCCGGTAAGCAAGCTGCATGTGGGACTGGTTACCCCTTAGCATACCTCGGGGCTTGAACCCGGTAAGCAAGCTGCATGTGGGACTGGTTACCCCTTAGCATACCTCGGAATGACATCCGGTAATCCACCATACACGTGGGACTGGTTACCCCTTAGTATCTTCGGAACGACGTCCGGCATCAACCATACATGTGGGACTGGTTACCCCTTAGTATCTTCGGAACGACGTCCGGCATCGGGCAACACGACGGCCATACCCGGCATAACCACAAGTTTCAATCTTCAAGTTTCATTTAAATTGTTCTCTACAACTAACAACGCACTGGAATTTAACATCTACACATGTTAGGCATCAATGCATTTTAACAAAGTTCTCAACTCACGAGATCCCATAAGAATTCGAATACATAAGTGGATACATGTGAAAGTGTTCATGCTATCTGGTGAACAAATTACAGAATACAATCATAGCCGATGTACTCGAATATTACTTTAAACATGCTGGAATTCTGCTCTGTAAATCAACAGGTCGCTCGAGCGACCCTACCTCGCTCGAGCGGCCAAAACAAGCCCACTGTCCGAATTTGAAACTTAAAAATTTCTGTAGCTCGCTCGAGCGATCTCAAGCTCGCTCGAGCGGCCTATTAAAAAAATATATATATATTTTTTTTTTTTACGAAAATTCAAAATTTTTCATCAACCTCGCTCGAGCGGTCCAAAGGTCGCTCGAGCGAGCCATCGTCTTCCCCAGATTCTGGAATTTCCAGAACTGAACAACTTCATACGATAAAAACCCTAAAAATTCAATAGGACTACTAACAGATCATAAAATCATGCAATAACACTGAAATTGAACATCCTAAGGTTGGTAGGTAAGCAATCCTACCTCAATTTGATGAAAACGTTGACGATTAGGACGAATTTTGGTGAAGAAACTTCGACCCAACTTTCTCTCTCCTCAAGAACACCTTCGAATTTCTTCTGGATTTCTCTCCCAACACCTCACAATACTCTCTCTAACCTTCTGAATTTCGATTGTGCGTCTAAAACCCAAAGATTAGACGTCCTATTTATAGATTCGAGAGAAAAACCCCTCTTAATGTTCAAATTAAACCCTAATTCAATACTACGAAACCCCCAAATTGAATTCCATAAAAACCCCTACTAATTTGTCATCAATCTTGATTCTAATCCGTTTATTTACCATTAACACGAAGGAATCCGATGTTTATTCGTTAATGATACGGAAAAATCTCATTCAATAACCATGAATACGAAGAAATCCCAAAAGATGCCATTTTCGAGGTTGCTGGAAATGATAGCTCGCTCGAGCGGTCTATAGCTCGCTCGAGCGGCCTATTAAAATAATATTTTTATTTTTTTATTTTTATTTTTTTTTATATTTTATTTTATTTTTTTTTTTTTAAATTTTTTTTTTAAAACTCCTAACTTAAATAGTGAAACACTCTAAGTAAATATCAAATATTATTTTTATATTATTTTAAAATTACGGATTATTACAATCTATCCCCCTTAAAAAAAATTTCGTCCTCGAAATTACACAGGATGGTTAAGCAAAAAGCTCAGGGTGATTGGCTCTCATAATATTCTCTTGTTCCCATTTAGACTCTTCTATATTCCGGTGACGCCAAAGCACTTTGACCAACTTAATGGTCTTACCCCTTAGACGCTTTTCACCGTGATCTAAAATCTGAATTGGTTTCTCTTCATAAGTTGTGTCTTCATCTAAAGTGACGTCTTCCCATTTAATGATGTGCGTTGGAATCGCCATGTACTTCTTCAGCATTGACACGTGAAAGACGTTGTGCACCCGATCAATCTGTGGCGGTAATGCCAAACGATAAGCAACTTCTCCTATTCTTTCCAAAACCTCAAACGGCCCAATGTATCGTGGCATTAGCTTTCCCTTTTTACCAAACCGAGTAATGCCTCTTCTTGGTTTGATCTTTAGAAAGACATGATCGCCCACTTCGAACGTCAATGGCCGTGTTCTCTTATCGGCGTAGCTCTTCTGTCTACTTTGCGCCGTCAATAATCTTTGCTTAATGACTTTAACCTTCTCAGTAGTTTCTTGAACCAACTCTGGTCCCAAGAAACTTGTCTCTCCGACCTCAGTCCAGCATATTGGGGAGCGACAAGGTCGACCATATAGAGCCTCATATGGCGCCATCTGTATGCTTGCCTGATAACTATTGTTGTATGCAAATTCTACCAGCGGCAAATGTCGTTCCCAGTGGCCTTGAAAATCTAGCATACAGGCTCTCAGCATATCTTCCAATGTCTGAATTGTGCGTTCTGACTGACCGTCAGTTTGGGGATGGAAGGCCGTGCTCAAGTGCACATTCGTCCCCAAAGCCTTCTGCAAGCTTTGCCAAAATATCGAGGTAAAACGAGGATCTCGATCTGACACTATCGTGATTGGCACACCGTGTAATCGGATTATCTCTCGAATGTAGAGTCGACTATAAGACTCCATGGTGTCTGTCATCCTGACCGGCAAGAAATGTGCCGACTTAGTTAATCTGTCCACAATGACCCAAATAGCGTTGTGTCCTTGTACTGATCTGGGTAGTCCTGTCACAAAATCCATTGTGATGTGTTCCCACTTCCAACCCGGAATCGGTAACGGTTGAAGCGTCCCGCCAGGTTTTTGATGTTCTGCCTTAACTTGTTGACACGTTAAACATGTCGAGACAAATTTGGCGACATCTTTCTTCATCCCACTCCACCAATACTGTCTCCGAAGATCCTTATACATCTTGTTACCTCCTGGATGAATAGCGAAACTAGATTGATGGAACACCTTCAACACTGACTCTCTTAATGTACCAACATTTGGTACAAACAGCCGTGACCGGTATCTCAAACCCCCGTCAGCACCAATCTCCCAACCTGTTGTAACTTCTCCTGTAGCTATTCGGTGCCTGATAAATGCCACCTCTTGGTCAAAACCTTGTACAAGTAGTATCTCTCTATGCAACTCTGGTGTTGCAACCAAGGCATTTAAGCTAGCCCCGTCCGAACTCTCTGTCGGCTGAAGAACGAATCCACTTACTGACTCCATCATTTTCCATTCTTGGATTGCCAAATTTGCCACCATTGCTCTTGACTTCCTGCTCAATGCGTCAGCCACCACATTGGCCTTGCCCGGATGATATGACAAGGTGAATTTGA
Organism: Arctostaphylos glauca; assembly: GCA_019985065.2. Lineage (NCBI taxonomy): Eukaryota > Viridiplantae > Streptophyta > Magnoliopsida > Ericales > Ericaceae > Arctostaphylos > Arctostaphylos glauca. The sequence goes on along the minus strand of JAHSPW020000009.1, from coordinate 29,491,586 downwards.
AGTCTTCAAGATACTCTAACCACCTTTTTTGTCTCATATTCAAGTCCTTTTGTGTGAACAAGTACTTGAGACTCTTGTGATCAGTGAATACCTCGAACTCTTCTCCATATAGGTAGTGACGCCATGACTTTAGTGCGAATACTACCGCTGCTAGTTCCAAGTCATGCGTTGGGTAATTCTTTTCGTGAATTTTCAGCTGCCTTGATCCGTAAGCTATCACTCTTCCATTCTGCATAAGTACACATCCTAATCCCTCCTTGGATGCATCACAGTATACGGTATAGCTCACGCCCCTTTCAGGTATGATCAATATCGGTGCGCTGGTCAACCTCTTCTTGAGCTCTTGAAATGCCTTCTCGCATGCCTCATTCCATTCAAATTTAGCTCCTTTCTGTGTAAGGCGAGTCATTGGTTTTGCAATTGCGGAGAAGTCCTGAATAAACCTTCTGTAATATCCAGCCAATCCCAAGAAACTTCTAACCTCGAAGACCGATATGGGTTGCTTCCAATCCATCACCGCCTGCACCTTACTGTCATCAACCGATATACCCTCCCCGGAGATGACATGTCCCAAAAACTTTACCTCTTTAAGCCAGAACTCGCACTTACTGGCCTTTCCGTAAAGCTGATTCTTCCTTAGCACTTGTAGTGTAATTCTTAAATGGTCCTCGTGTTCTTGCTCCGATGAGGAATAAATTAGTATGTCATCAATGAAAACGACAACAAATCTATCCAAATACGGCGCAAAAACTTGATTCATCAAGCACATAAATACAGCTGGTGCGTTGGTCAATCCGAACGGCATCACCACAAACTCATAGTGACCGTAACGAGTCCGGAACGCCGTCTTTGGTACATCCTCCTCCTTGATTCGTAGTTGATGATACCCAGATCTTAAGTCAATCTTTGAGAAACAAGTGGCTCCTCTCAATTGATCAAACAAATCATCTATTCTAGGTAAAGGGTATTTGTTCTTTATCGTGACTTGATTAAGTCGACGATAATCTATACACATGCGTAGTGTTCCCTCCTTTTTCTTCACAAATAATGTCGGTGCTCCCCACGGCGATACACTAGGACGAATATAGCCTTTCTCCAGCAGCTCTTGTAGTTGCGTCTTCAACTCCTGCAACTCAGCTGGTGCCATGCGATACGGTGCCATCGATATCGGGGCTGTTCCTGGTTGCAGCTCAATTGAGAAATCCAACTCTCGTTTCGGTGGTAATCCCGGTATTTCTTCCGGAAACACGTCGGCAAACTCGCAAACAACCTTTGGTAAACTTAAACTTTTGCGGTCCACCTCGTTCAACTTCAGACTTGCCAACCAACTAGTCAGCGGATCATACCACCTGGATTGCGCCATCGAAGTTGGATCCTGTCTATCCCCCTTAAATTTGAAGCATGTTCCACTAGTTGAATAGGCAGTTACAGTCTTCCGATGACAATCAATTATAGCTCTATGAGCCGATAACCAATCCATGCCTAGGATGACGTCAAAGTCAACCAACTCAATGACTCGTAAGTCACAAGTCAACCGAAGACCTGATATCTCTATATCACAAGTTCGACATATTTTACCAACCGCTACTTGTCCTCCTAAGGGTGTCGTGACATACATTGATGTGTTTAAGTCCTCGGTCTCTAAACCCAACGCTCGTGTACATGCAGCAGATACAAATGAATGCGAAGCACCAGAATCAAATAAGGCTTGCACACAAGTACTGAATAATACGAGTGTACCTTGTATAACTGCTGGGTCATATTCATCATCCTGTCCTTGAAGTGCGAAGATCCGACCTCCAGAGACTTGATTACCTCCCACATTCTGACTCTGGCCAGATCTGTTCTGCCCATTACCTCCCAACCTACTTGGCTGACTCTGTTGTTTCGGCGGGTGTGGGCACTCCCTTCTCATGTGACCTTTTTCATTGCAGTTGAAACAAGTCACGTCAACCATATTCCTCATAGTTCCTTGACTACCACTGTTGGTCTGATTCCTAGTCTGACTGGCCTGTCCAGACCCCTGTGATTGCGGCTGCTGTCGTCTGAAGGATCTACCTCGGTCAGAACCGCGGTTACTGTTGTTTCCTCCAGTTCTGATAGGTCCACCTGACCCTTGACCGGCCCTTCTTCGTTGTTCCCAGTTCTGTCGAGAATCCAACGCCTCGCGCTCTAATGTAAGCGCACTACTCACCACTTTTGCATAAGTGGCACCCTCCTGGGACATAACTTTTCCTCGGATGGCAAGACTCAGTCCCCACTCAAACCGTCTGGCTCTTGCCTCATCGGTTGGTACAAGGATGGATGCATGCCTAGATAGCTCGTCGAACCTTGCAGCATACTGTGTGACATTCATACTGCCCTGTTTTAGGTTCATGAACTCTTGGAGCATGGCCTGCTTGACTGTCGCTGGAAAATATTTTCCAAAGAACAACTCCTTGAATCGACCCCAAGACATGGTTCCGACCTCATGAGTTGTCTTGACCACATCCCACCAAAAATCGGCCTCCCCTCGCATTTGGTGAGCAGCCAATGCAACCTTATCACTGTCATTGATGATCTCCATTGTTTCGTATAGCTTTTCCATCTGTTTCAGCCAGCCCTCCGCTACTGCCGGGTTGGGTTCTCCACTGAACACTGGTGGACGTTGCCTACCGAAATCCGCTAATAACATGCCTCGAGTCATTGGAGCTCTTGGCAAGGTATTTGGCATTAGTGGTGGCGGGTATGGATGGTATGGCATTTGCTGATAGTATGCCATGGGTGGCTGGTGTTGAGCTATTGGTGGGTTGGGTGCCGGTTGCTGCTCGGGTGCCTGAGGTGGTGGTGGAGGCAACTGTTGTGGTGGCGGCGGTGGTACGTGAGGTGGGGGTGGCGGTGGCCCCTGAGGCTGTGGTGGGGTTGCCATTTGGGCAGCCACAAATGCATGGAACAATTGTGCTAACTGCTCTGCTCCTGACATGATGTTTGAGAAAATGGTTGTGTTGGTAGGTGATGGTTGGTTATTGACGTTCCCCTGGTCAGGTACCTCGTTGACAACCCGACCCCCATTGCCATTATTACCGTTCGTGCCATTGAGTTCATTTTGGGAAGCCATTCTGTGAATTTCAAGTTTGATCTTTAAAGGGATAGATCTTACTATACAACGTTTTTTTTTTTTTTTTAATAAGAGGCATAGAATGACTAACATAAATGTTAAGAGTTTATGCAAGTTAAACTTTAAGGATAAAATGAGTGAAACTTTTATTCATTTATGTCTACAACGGTTGAATACATGATTACATAAGATAATAAGACAACAAGTAGTACACATAATTGTTCTCTACCTATCCTTAATCATCTCACCGTCGTAAACTTATTCTAACCTACCTCTCCTCTCTAAGCAAATAATTGCGGATAATGGTCCCGCATCTGCCACTCCTTCTCCCAAGTCTCCTCCTCGACTCCATAACAGCGCCATTTGACTCTGCAATACATACCATTTTGCTCCCACTGATTGCGGGCAGCTATCTCTAAGATTTCAATCGGAATCTCAGTATAGGTATCCATGTCCGTGAAATCTACCCCTTCATGAGGAGTAACAATCCTACGCCCGTCCATTGGCTTCTCCTTCTGGCACCAATCCATAGGTACCAGATTACCCCATATAAACCTGAAGCCATCAGGTACATCCACCCGATACTGCTGCCCCACGCGCCCATAGATATAGATAGGGCCAAGATAGAATGGAGCCGTCAGTGCTTTGAAACTGCAACGAATCTTGGGTGGTACTCGGGCATATATCATCGTTCCTGCGGGGTACACTGGTGTGCGGGTCCGCCCCCAAGTTCGATTATCCCATTCCGGCTCTGGTGCCGGTGGCGGAATAACCTGGATAAGGACCTCATCCATCTCCTCTTCCTCATCCTGCTCCTCTACAACAGGCTCCGGATTAGCCAAATCAGCCCAACCAGCAAGAATAGCAGCATGGTGTGGTGCAAAGGGCTGCTGAGGTGGACCAAATACCGGTACTGCCTCTACTAGAGCCTCCTCTGGAAACTCCTCAACTGGATCTTCAATCCACTCGGCATAATCCTCGGGGTTACCCCCAAACAAAAGATGCACTTCTTGCACATTGCTGGATCCGGAGTTCGACATCTGACAATGAACACAAATAGTTATATATAAGACTTACAGTAATATCGTAATAACTCACAATAATAAATCTAACCCAGTCCTCTAACTAGCGTAGGAAAACACAAAACTCGGAAATGTGTGCTACCCATCTACCCACGGTCGCAGGGAGGTCAAACCTAAGCTCTGATACCAAGTTGTAACGCCCCAACTTTTGGCACGTTAAATTTCCACGATAAATTTTTTTTAATTTTATTTAAACCACTTTATAATCAAAATAAGTTATCGCAAGAAAACTAACTTTTATTTAATGATAAAATTCCAACAACATTTAAGTAAAATAAGTTGCAAAGTGAATTGACCAAAATACCCTTTCAGGTTTACAAATTTATTAAAGTTAAACTAAAACCTTAAACTAATCTATGGGTAAGGCAACCAGGTGAATGTCTCCCCTCCAGTAGCCTCCAGCTCTTCCGACCCGAACGGTTCCTCTATAGGTACTTCCACATCTGGCATGAAACGCCAGGGGCAAAGAAGTTGCACCGATGAGTAATGAAACTCAATAGGACAGATTACCTGAAAAACCAAACCCAAGGACATACAACATTCAACAGTTCATAATAATAGACAGTAAATAACAATACATGCTGATATTGAATAAAAATAAGTAGTAAACACGTTTGGATTAATTATGCTCTTTTCGCTTTCATTATCTTGTTTAAGTGGGACGACGCCCTGTCACATGGCACGACGGCCGGAGTATGCACGTGGGACTGTATACCCCTTAGCACACTTCGGGGCTTGAACCCGGTAAGCAAGCTGCATGTGGGACTGGTTACCCCTTAGCATACCTCGGGGCTTGAACCCGGTAAGCAAGCTGCATGTGGGACTGGTTACCCCTTAGCATACCTCGGAATGACATCCGGTAATCCACCATACACGTGGGACTGGTTACCCCTTAGTATCTTCGGAACGACGTCCGGCATCAACCATACATGTGGGACTGGTTACCCCTTAGTATCTTCGGAACGACGTCCGGCATCGGGCAGCACGACGGCCATACCCGGCATAACCACAAGTTTCAATCTTCAAGTTTCATTTAAATTGTTCTCTACAACTAACAACGCACTGGAATTTAACATCTACACATGTTAGGCATCAATGCATTTTAACAAAGTTCTCAACTCACGAGATCCCATAAGAATTCGAATACATAAGTGGATACATGTGAAAGTGTTCATGCTATCTGGTGAACAAATTACAGAATACAATCATAGCCGATGTACTCGAATATTACTTTAAACATGCTGGAATTCTGCTCTGTAAATCAACAGGTCGCTCGAGCGACCCTACCTCGCTCGAGCGGCCAAAACAAGCCCACTGTCCGAATTTGAAACTTAAAAATTTCTGTAGCTCGCTCGAGCGACCTCAAGCTCGCTCGAGCGGCCTATTAAAAAAATATATATATATTTTTTTTTTTTACGAAAATTCAAAATTTTTCATCAACCTCGCTCGAGCGGTCCAAAGCTCGCTCGAGCGAGCCATCGTCTTCCCCAGATTCTGGAATTTCCAGAACTGAACAACTTCATACGATAAAACCCTAAAAATTCAATAGGACTACTAACAGATCATAAAATCATGCAATAACACTGAAATTGAACATCCTAAGGTTGGTAGGTAAGCAATCCTACCTCAATTTGATGAAAACGTTGACGATTAGGACGAATTTTGGTGAAGAAACTTCGATCCAACTTTCTCTCTCCTCAAGAACACCTTCGAATTTCTTCTGGATTTCTCTCCCAACACCTCACAATACTCTCTCTAACCTTCTGAATTTCGATTGTGTGTCTAAAACCCAAAGATTAGACGTCCTATTTATAGATTCGAGAGAAAAACCCCTCTTAATGTTCAAATTAAACCCTAATTCAATACTACGAAACCCCCAAATTGAATTCCATAAAAACCCCTACTAATTCGTCATCAATCTTGATTCTAATCCGTTTATTTACCATTAACACGAAGGAATCCGATGTTTATTCGTTAATGATACGGAAAAATCTCATTCAATAACCATGAATACGAAAAAATCCCAAAAGATGCCATTTTCGAGGTTGCTGGAAATGATAGCTCGCTCGAGCGGTCTATAGCTCGCTCGAGCGGCCTATTAAAATAATATTTTTATTTTTTTATTTTTATTTTTTTTTATTTTTTTATTATTATTATTTTTTTTAAATTTTTTTTTTAAATTTTTTTTTAAAACTCCTAACTTAAATAGTGAAACACTCTAAGTAAATATCAAATATTATTTTTATATTATTTTAAAATTACGGATTATTACAGCCCGTCCCAGGGGTTATTGCCACCGAAACTTTATTCACCCCCTGTAAAATTAACTTTTAGTATTATTTATTAAGAGTTGCATTACTGTCTCATGTAAAATTCTGATATTTAAAAATACTTAGAACAGCTCCACGGGTACACTTATTTATATTTTTATTATTAATTATGTGAGAGAAAAATAGTACGGTTAAATTTATCTCGTAAAAAAAAGTCCATATATATTTTTCGAACTACATATAGAGTCAAATGTATATTTTATGTTAAACGATACGTAGAAACGGCGCATAATATAAGTTTCAAGTTGCCCAAAATTTTCTATTAAAAATCTGATGTCACCAGAATAATTTTTCATATTTTATTTAATCAATGATGATTTTTTTAGTATTTTATTTCGTCGATAATGAATTTTTTGAAATTTTTCAGAAACTAAAGTCCGAACTAGTGCAGGAGAACCGGATTGATTTACTTGAAGTATGTGTTGTCGCACCATTGTGGTTCACTTGTCACTACTTAAGAAATCCTTATGCCACATGGCAGCTGACTCGGCGCCATGTGACATAAAGACTTTGCTTTAAGATTATTGAAAAAATTGATCTCACAAGAAAATTTCAGATCAGAAACAATTAGAATGATAAAACGTATTGAATCAATTTTAGGATTTGAAAATTAGCAATCGAGGCTAGTATTTGAATACCATGTTCTTAAAGTAAATTCGTCTCCCACACTGGTGATGATTGATTTCTTGAACGATTACTTCTCAAGTTACAATAATTATCAACGAGTAACTGTTGCACTACAATCTACCCAACGTGCGAATCAAGAAATTGTGTTGAACTTTCAAAATACCGATGCATAATAAGACTAGTATGCTTACTAGAATGTTCCGAATTTTGTCGATGGAAAAAATGAGAGGAGAACCACTCTATTTACAGGTGAAGTAGTGACCGGTTCTAGTAGTACAACGGCTGTTCAGAGAGGTATTGTGTTGTTCGGAGAGGCACTGGAACCGAACAGTTACCACTATCGAAGAGTTATTGATCTTTTGAAAAAACCTTTTATTGTTTTGTCTAGAAGGTCCAAACCACTCGGCCCCAAGCCCTATTCGAAAATAAAATCGGTAAAACAATTTGTTCGAGCCAAATTTTAAAAGTATAAACAGTAAAACAATTCGTCCGGGCTCATGCCCAATCCGAATTAAATAAAAAGGTAATAAAAGAATATATGTTATTGGACCAAACCCTTTTTAATCTTATTAATTCGACCTGGCCCGATCGTTCTAGTCAGACGATGAGGGCACGCATGTGATTATATCCAAAATAGCTTTTGTGTTCACCCGTTCGTAAAACTTCGTGACCAAAGGGCCAAGCCTTATGAAAACCACTGCCTTGTACACTCATATATGCATATTCTTACTACTCCCACCAAGGTGAGACAAAGGTTCTTTCTTCCATTCTCTAAAGATTACGTAGTTATATTTGGTTGCAATTTTTCATTCGCTCTTAAATATCTTTAACAAATTAAATACCCGATCTTAATCTCCTCACGGAGACGAGCACAACAGTATGCGGGACCATTCCAATTAAAGAACTGGACCAATTTTAATTAGAGGCTAAAGTTTGCTAAATCCAACATTTTCAACATAAGAACGGTATAAAACTCTTGAGATATCTAAAAACTTTATTGGCATTCCCTATAATATATGAAAGAGGTGTCTCTTCTTTTACTTTCAAAATTATTATGCCAATTACTCAATTTTGATTCAAAAAAAGAAATCAGAATTTATAGGTAGACTATTTTTGTACGTGATAAAATTTATGTTGTAGTTTATTTTGTCAGAAAAAATCTAAACTTGTAAATTTTTTTAGGTTGACTAAGGACATTTAACTGATTAATTTTAACGGCAGAACAAATAATTACATTAATAATTTCAAAATTAAGAAAAGAAAAAAACCATTCTAGATAAAGTAAGGAATATTATTAGACTTGTCAAATACCTCAGAGGATGTGAGTATTATTTTATAGTATTCATTCAGTCGTTTATTTCTATATATTTTTAGTTATTCTTTACATGTAAAAAGATAATGCTGCAAATTTAAGTGACTAGAGATAAAAATAATAGTGTGAAAATCAACTACCTAAGAAAAAGAAAGCATTTTTCTAATTAAAAAGACAAAGAATTATACAAGAGATATAAGTGGAGAGGTTGGATTGTTACAAAACTATTGCTCGTGCCTACGATCAGGGATGGAACTAAGAATTTCATTACGCATGGGCGAGCTTATTATTAAAATTTTTTTTTCTAAAATATTTAACAAGGACGAATCTATATATTTCATAGAAAATATATATTAATTTTTCTATATAATAATAAAAGTTTTTTCTTTTTTTTAGAGACGACTGCCCTTATTGACCCCTCCCTGGCTCCATCCGGCAATATCAACAATATTAAATATATGTTAGGATTTTAATTCATTAATTATTCAAACTATTAGCATGTTATTCTTCCCATAAAAAGGCTAGAAAATATGCCCTTCTCTAGAAAAGCTATTAGCATTAATTAGTGTAGTTTCTGGTTTGATATCACTGTTAAGATTTGATCTCGGATAAGACCCTGAAATATATGCCCTTCCCTTGATAAATCGAAGAATCTCGATAGTAGTTTCATAAACAATTCTTTGCGGGATTGAAGGCGGAGTAGGTAAGGCGGCCTATCGAGGGAGACTCTAACTCTCCCACTCCAATTCTTGCCTGAGTATCGGGTTCTACAATAGATTGACTTTTTGCTTAACTTTTTTTTAAGTAAACTTCAGCCATTAGATCAAAAAATCTCAACCGTTGTTATGAAAACGTATTTAATTAGAGGGTCTCACACCATTGTGTATTGTAATATATATTGACTTTAATTTGGCCTACTCGCTAGTAAGCGGTGAGATTAATTGTTCAATGAGTAATCGAGACGTGCGTGTACTGATCTGGACACGAAGAAAAATTGTTATACAAATGGTGAACAAGGTCTGGTTTTCTTGGATTCTCATAATTACTTTGCTGCCCACTTATTTTGGCTTAGCGTGGCCCTTTTTATAATGCACTTCCACTGCTGAAAAAAATGGCTAACCGACAGCGTGTCTGAACGCATGGGGCGTCCTCTCTACAAACATCATTAGTGCACATATAACAAAAGAAATTCTACATGAGAAAATATTATTATTCATTGATAAAGTTACAAATTTACCCTTACTATTTTATCAAAAACTGCATCGAAAAGTGATGTGAATGATTTGGGACGCCAAATGATCTTACCGAATAACCGAAAGCATTTTCATTCAAAGTAGTCATTGATAGTTGCCTTTCAAAAAAATTTATTGACAGCCAGTTGTGATTGCAATCCAAAGATTCTAGTATTTTTGTATCTGAAGAGTTCTCCAGTGTATATAACTTCCACACCCCCCGGCCCTGTGTTTATAGGGATCAAAAAATATTCATCTACCCTAGCATATTCAATTTTTGTGTTCTTGAATAAGAGAAAGAAAGATACAAGCTCAGCTCGACAGACAGTCGGTTAGTGGTGTTCCTTTGGCTAAATTAGCCATTTTATCGTAGGAGATAGACATCGATGCAATCTCCAACACCCACAATGAAACGGCAAATATGCTTTTAAGAAAACTTTGATTTCACATAACTCGATTGGTTTATTTCAATTTGATTATTAATGGAAGTTTTTCTAGAATTCAAGCATTTTATTATGGCTTGAAGTAATTACATGTCATATATCATACTTACTTGTTAGCGGTCAAAATATTAGAAAGGATATGATTAATCTATTAAGAAAGGAGATACAGTAAAAACGTAAATTTATTATAGAGTATTTAATAGTTAAAAGTGGATGTTTGAGCATTGTTTTAAGAATGAGGATACGATAAATGTGAATATATGAATAATATCTTTGTAATTACTAATGATATTATCGTAATTAATAATGATATAATTTCTGTAAATATAGAAAAAACATATAGAATGATGACAAGATATAGATGGAAAAAGAGTAAAATAATTTTATCTCCTCCGAGTCAATAAAATAATTTTTTGAATATTATATTCAGAGTATAAAAAATAAATAAACTTTGAATATGATAAATACAAATAATCATATTCTGGATAATAACATTGTACCCATTTTTATGACCAACAAACATGATTGATAAAGATACCAAATATAAAATAATGATAGCTTTGTCAGTCTCAACTAATTAAAAAATAATAAAATAATATACATTATTTATCATTTATATGTCGTACGGACACTTATAATATTCAGAACATATTTATTATATTTAATAATTTTACATTATCCGGCAATCAAATGTGTGCCGTAAGTCAACGTGGTGTATTAAGTTCATATTTGATAATAAAATATGACAATTATAGCCTAATACCTCTTCGCCTTTATTATGTAAGCTAAGGGCAAATTTGTTTTTTGGAATATATTTTTTCTAAAAGATCCCGTAATTTCATAAAATCTCTTACTTTCGTCCAAAAGAAACGTATCTTTCACTATTACACAAAATGATTGCATGGTCTGAAATCTCGGCCCCAATTTAGGGGTAAAAGTTATATTTCTTTTAAATTAATGGTAAAGTTGTTAATAATTGTTCACACACTTAACATGCAATGCTACTCCCCAAACAGTGTAGTGTAGATACGTAGTCAGAAATCTTAATCACTGAGATCAAATTATTAATTGAAATTATATTTATTTAATTTAAAACAATACTAGATGATTTTTTTATTTTAGAAAACATATAAAAAATGATTATTTCTAAAACAAAATTAAGATGTCTTTTTAATTAAGATGTCTTTTTAATTATAGACACATAAAATATTATTCATCAATTGAGTTTTACTAAAATACGAAATAATTTTTTGTACAATCTAAATATTAAAAATACTTGTTTTGTTTTGGATGAAAAGCTTGGTACATTTTTATACACTAAGTGAAATGTTTGAGACAATTTTTATATCTTATATGAAATGCTTGGGGTAATCTCATAATTTTATTGGGGACAAATTCACTAATTAATTTTTAAACCTCTAACGGTAATAAAATTTTAAAAAACTAAGTGAAGTCAAGTGACCCCTATTAGATCCGTCCTTCTATAGAATCTGTAGATCCTCTCTTGTATGATTCTTCTACATGTAAATATGATCAAAATTTCACCCGTTTATTTTATAAATCTCAATATATAGAACAATTTATACCACAAATAAAATTAATTAGATATCAGTATCAGACTAAACATAGTTATCGTAAAATAATGGATGATAAGTTTATATGTATTCATTTATCTTATGACCAATATAATTCGATTAAGGTCTTATTCATGTCCCACCAATTTGATTCTTTTTATAAATAATAAAATACTTATAAACTTACAGAATAAACAACTTTAAATCATAAGTAATAGGGTAATCTACCAGAAATCCTCTTCATCTATTACTAGGTTTTACTTAACCCCCTTTATTTTTTAATTATCCCAATATACCCCTTGATCTTTTTAAATGTAACGATGGACTCTTTTTGAATTGATGCACATGAAGGGATCAACCCTTATAGGATCAGTCCATACAAGGTAAAGTCACGACTTCAAATGAGACCCTCGCAAGTAGAAATTAGGATTGGTCCTGCGATGACTAGTCAGTAATAGATTGAGGTAATCCTAAAGCTTACCGAATACATCGACTATAAAAAAATGAAAAATTGAGATACTCACTAGTGGATAGTGAGATTGATCCTCCAAAAATAACAAAAGTATACATCTATTGGTCAAGACACTTTGAGTTATAAAACAAAGAGTAAAGCGAAAACATCTACACAATGAAAGACTCTACATAAACTAGAGGCACATGTAGTGATAAAGTCATATTCAGTGGTCTTTGAACACCACGTAATCATGCATTAATACTTTTTTCTACTACACATTTATATATATATATGCATCTGATATGAATTTATAATAGAGAAAAAAGATTGGAACAACACATAAAAAGTGTTCCCAATAATACAACTAAATAATTTTATGTAGCAATAGGGCTTATCTTCAAAACTTAGAGAAAGCGACAATTAATTTATACGCGTCCTAATCTCCTGATTGGATGCTGGGCCAATCCTGTCCCAGCACGTACCAAACTCCCATCCCACTTTTCTACAAATATTCAAAGATTACAATCAAGTATTATCCCTGGTTAGGCCAATTAAATTTGTAACAAAACGGGAATAATAACAATTATGAGGATTCGAGGAATGAGACGTATCAGAAAACGACCAGAGAGCTATGTTTGGATACAGAGTTAATTTTGTTCCACTCAGATTGAATCAGAAAAGATATATAGGATCAAAGCTATCAATCTCGTTTCAACAAATGTACCGTTATTATTACTGGTAGAATACATACTATTTTGTTGTGTTTCAGCATACTATTTCAGAGTTATCACTTAAAAAGCAATACGTATTTTTCAATTAATAATTTTTAATAAAAAAATCATATTAGACATACAAAATAAAATCTCACGAATCAACAAATGTTAAGGGTGAAAGCCTAAATTAGAAAACAGAACCGAACTGATGATTTGGTACAAATTTTTTAATCGAATCGGTCTAATTTGGTCTGGGATTTAAAAAAATGAACCAAATCAAGACTGAAATAATGATTGATTTATTTAAATTTTGCTACTTGTAAATTTCAATTTTAGCTTTGTCCCCGATTAACAATATCATTTTTCCTTTAGGGGTCGTTTGGATGGGGGAAAAGCCCCCCCCAAAAATTATCACCCCTTATGGGGTTTTGGCATGGTTTGGATGGCAAAAAGTCCCCCTCCAAAAATTATTACCCCCTCTTATCCCCTCCAAAAATTATTACCCCCTCCCAAAATATAAAATTATTACCCCCTCTTAAATTTTCACCCCCTCCCAAAATTATATTTTTCTATTTTTTATTGTTAACTAAATTTTTTTCTTTTTTTCTTTTTTATTGTTAACTAAGTTTACGCGAGCTAAATTATATTTTTCTCTTTTTAACTAAATTTTTTATTGTTGATTTATATTTTGTTGTTATTTTTCTCTTTTTTTTGTTAATTGGTAAAATAAAGTTAAAAAACCCTAAAATTATTCAAAAATATTCACACTCATCACATGTCCTAATGGGCTTAACTTTGGAGGAAAAAAAAGTGACCGACACCGCTCATTTGAATCTCTTTCAGTCGTGCTTTTCAAATTTTATTCTCGAAAAAATACTAAAAATTTACTGTTTACTTAAAAAATTATTTTAGGAATAACCGTGAACTCGAAATATTTTGATAAAAAAATTTTAAATTATGTTAAGATATTTATTAATTTATATTTTGTTGTTATTTTTCTATTTTTTGTTAATTGATAAAACAAAGTTAAAAAAACTCTTAAATTATTCAAAAATGTTCACATTCATTACATGTCCTAATAGACCCAACTTTTGGAAAAAATGACCGACACCGCTCATTTAAATCCCTTTTAGTCGTGTTTTTCAAATTTTATTCTAAAAAAATATAAAAAATTTATTAATTTATCGTGTACAAGGGTAAAAAGTCATTTGAGGGGCCGATTGGATAAGGGATTATAGGCCTCATTTGGGCTATAGTTTGTATTTATTTGTTATTTTTGACTTTTTTTTTTTTTTTTTTGCATTTGTTGTTTAAATCTCAATATTTTGTAGTTTATTAGTCCGTCTTTATGAAAAGAATCTAATGAGTATATTACAAAAATGATACACACACATCACTTTTACACATTATTTTTACACATCACTTAAAACTACGTCGTTTTGTGTTAAGAAAAAACCGTATTTGTATTTGACCCATATCGCTCAAAATATATTTGGGTCTTTCTCAACATAAAACGACGTAGTTTTAAGTGATGTGTAAAAATGATGTGTAAAAGTGATGTGTATGTAGCACTCTTGATAAAATTATGTCCAAAAGTTTAAAAAAAATCACTAAAGACGACGAATAAGTACAAAAAACTCTATTTTTTGATTTATTTTTGTCTTTTCTGAACTTTTTTCAAATTTAGCTGATGATTGATAACTTTTCTGAAAGCTCTTGTCGAGATGAATCAATAAATCAAAAAAAATTGATGAAAAACAAAAAATTACAAAAAAAATTCAAAGAAGGACGAAAAAAATTTCAAAAAATACCACAATAAATACCGCAGTCCAAATGGACCCTATTTTTAGGGAGATAAGTTATTGAGGGGGGATAAGATAAGAGGGGGTATTATTTTTAAAGGGTTGACCCACATTGATGTGATATTTATAAATGGGGTAATAAAAAGTAGATAGTTTGGATGAAGTATTAAAAAAGGAGGATAAAATAGTACTTGATTTGGATGGAGGATAAAATAGGGGGATAAGGTTATTTTGTATTTGTAATGAGGAAGAAGGGGTATTATCCAAGAATAATACCCCCTCCCCTCTTTTCCCTCCCCTCTAGGATAATTTTTGGGCCGGTTCAATTTTTGGGCCGGGGGGAACCGGCCCAAAAATTATCCCCCTTTATCCCTCTTCGGAGGATTATTTCTGGAGGGGTGAAAAATTATCCCCTGCATTTTTTGCTCTCAAACCATGCTAAACATGTCACGTCGATCCTTTTACCCCCTCCAAAAATTATCCCCCTTCTTTTTTCCCCCATCCAAACGAGCAACAGTTTTTTTCCTTATCCACCCACTCTTATCCCCCTTTATCCCCCTTTATCCCCTTCTTTAATCCCTCATCCAAACCATCTACTTTTTTATACCCCTCTATAAATATCACATCAATGTGGGTCATTCCTCCAAAAATAATACCCCCTCTTATCTTATATCCCCTCCAAAAATTATCCCCCTGAAAATAATACCCCATCCAAACGACCCCTTAGTGTACTAATCGGTAAAGTACGGTACCAATGAGACGGAACCGGGGGCCCTGCTGTGCACAGCGCACAGCAGGGCGTGCTGTGCGTCAAAACGGTGTAGTTTTGGCGCACAAAACACTGCCCGAACAGTAAAAAATTGACCGAATAATTTTTGGTCAGTGTTTTGTGTGCTAAAACGACGCCGTTTTGGCGCACAGCACGCCCTACTGTGCGCTGTGCACAGCAGGGCCCCCAATTCCCAATGAGACTAGGTAGGATATCTACTATCCACTTTTCAATATAATTTTTGTGGGGTAAGATCAGCCGTACCTAGATTTTATGGTACTTCTATTCTGGTACATTAATAATCGTTGACTTACCTAAAATTTTAATTTTAAGATACGACTAATATAATTCAGTGACTGTGAATGCATTAAATTAGAGGTACGAAGTGTCCTGAGAACAAACAGCGTTTTAACGAAAGCCATGAATTTGGACTATGCTAAATTTTAATGTTTGGTTAAATATAGTGGGAATTTTGATGTTTCACAATTCTTATATATATATATATATATATATATATATATATATATAGGGGAGGCTCAAGGGATTAACATTTTTTTAGACTAATATTAGACCAACGCCTAAATTCTTTATTTCCGATTAAATTTTAATAATCCGAACTGTTCAATGTGTTTAAAACATGTTTTTAAGGGTACCCGTGAGAAATCAACTCAAAATATTACCTGAAATTGCTTGATCCAAACAGTGGTTCAGAATGCTGACAGGAACTGTTTTTATGAACCAATGTTTGGATCAAGCCCTTTCCGGTAATATTTTGAGCTGATTTCTCACGGCTACCCTTAAAAACATGTTTTAAACACATTGAACGGTTCGGATCTGTCACGCCCTGATTTTTAGATATATGGTATAATCCTATTTACCATTCCAAAATCTCACAATTTCCCAAAATGCGATTTCTAAAATCCTTCAGTTGGTAAAATGTTTCAAATATCACAATCCATAGGTGGCACTCTCAGCCTAACACCCCAAAATGTAGTTTGAACGAATACAACATCATTTGCTTTCAAATACAATGAAGGGACAAAAGAGGAGTTAGTTTACATCTTTCAAAAACAGTCCTAAAGATGCTATATACTCCTACATGAAAGCCTCCTCAAAACATGCACCACCACGCACCCATGCAATCCATGTCAAGCCTCTGGGACGGTACCTGAAAGATGGAGGGGGTGAGCGAAAAGCCCAGTAGAGACATCTACACCAATATTATATGAATATACATGATGTGGTATGCTTCATGAATAATTCATAACAACACATGTATGACAGGTAACCCATTTGTCCATAACCAATATTGCATGTCAACCACTTTGATCATTTCACGGTTTCCAAACTGATCCAATTACCATATTCCAATTAGCACTTCTCCCGTCGGAGGCAATACCATTTATAAAACTAGCTCAACTCCCGTCGGAGGCTAGACAATTTATATAACTAGCTCAACTCCCGTCGGAGGCTAGACAATTTATAAAACTAGCTCAACTCCCGTCGGAGGCTAGACATCACACAACTAGCTCAACTCCCGTCGGAGGCTAGAAATCACATTATGTCAATGCAACACAAAATTCATGGTTTGACCCTTTACCGACCATACACATATCACGCCAATCACAATTCAATCTCATGGTGAAAGAGAAACGAAAATACGAATAAAGGCGTAAGGATATAATTTCAACATCATCGAGCCCTACGAACTTTATTGCCACAATATGGTCCCGCTTGTGTCACATGTCCCCCTTATCATAAGTATGGATGGAAGTACTCTTAAATGTCCAAAAATTCCAATTTAGGGTGAAAACAGTCAGTACCAGTCGCCCGACAAGTCGCTCGAGCGACGCCCAAGTCGCTGGACGGGCCAAAAATCAGTAAATGTCGCTGAAAGGTCGCTGGACAGTCGCTAGAGCGACTCCAAGGTCGCTCGAGCGACGCCCAAGTCGCTCAAGCGACTTGGTCGATCTCAGTTCGCCCAGAAATTCGTCTCTCGATCGATTCGGCCAAAAACGCAACAAAAACCAAACCAAGCACGAAATCAACCACCAATATCATGAATATACACATAATAGAAGTGAGATATCCCTACCTCAAGTTTTGGATCAAAGAATTTGGCGAAGAAATAAAAGCCCTAGGTTCCAAACTCCGAATCTCCCCTTCCCGAGCTCCAAATCACGATCCGTCTTCGGTTCTATGTCAAGCACGACCCAAGCAAGCTCTATTCCGAAGGAATTCGAAAATGGCGGGATGGTTTGGTAGTGGTGGTAGAGAGAAGGTGGAGGGAGATATGGTAGAGGGAGGGAGAGAGAGAAAGATATGTGGGTGTGTTTTGTTCCTTCTCCCCAAAACCCCCAAAATCTGGTATTTTAGGTCCCCCCCAAGGCCCCCACATAACATATTACGTACGTAACGCACGCGAAATAAAACTAAAGACCCCGGGCTCGGGTCTTATAACTAAAATTTCGAAACACACAATAACCAATAAATCGAATAACCCGAAATATAAATTTAATTTATTTATTTTATTTATAAAAGTTTAAAATTTTCCGGGTCTTTACAGGATCATTAAAATTTAATCGGAAATGAAGAGTTTAGGCGTTGGTCTAATATTGGTCTAAAAAAGTGTTGGTTCACATAGTCTTTCCCATATATATATATATATATATATATATATATATATATATATATAATATATATATGAAAGGCTTCATAGATCAATATTTTTTTAACCATATTTATTAGACCAATCATAAGGACTCTTGGATGTGGTCAATCTAAGGGTTGAGATGAAAAACCCCAAAAACTCTTAAAAAATTCTTAGATTGACTCAAATCCAAGGGTTTATATGATGTTCTAAGCTTGGTTCAAAAAAATCTTGGTCTGTAGAGTCTTTCCCTATATTATATATGGGGCCAACTCTATGGACTAATATTTTTTTCGACCAATATTAGACAAACATCTAAACTCTTTATTCCTGATTAAATTTTAATGATCAGAATTGTTCAATGTGTTTAAAACATGTTTTCAAGGATCTCCGCGAGAAATCAACTCAAAATATTATCGGAAAGGATTTGATCTAAGCAGTGGTTCAAAATACTAACAAGAACTGTTTTAAAAAGTACAATACATTTTTTTACATTCAAAATATACAGACACAAATTAATTTTTTAGATAATCAATGGCTGAGATTATATTAGAATTATATTAGATTTAGCTTCTCCAATCACTGGCATAATTTGTTAATCATGTTTTGTCGACTGCTAGATTTCTCAAAAAAGCTAGATTTATCGTATATAGCAAGCGAGTGATTATTTAGTGGTATTTAGGCACAACCACACAGTGCCCCAAAGGCTATAATATTCTTCACCATCACACATTCACGTAAATCTAATACACTTAATCATAAATTTCACGTGAATGTGTGGTGATGGAATAGATTGCGACATTATATAACAATGTCGTTTGGGCACCTAATAATTTTCACTAATAAAGAAATAAGCTTCGAATTTTATTTGTTTTAATGATTATTATATGAGTTAAAGATTCACGATTCAATTATTACTCTGCCTTATTTTTTTAATTGAAGATATACGAGTTGATTCTTAAGAAATAAACTAATACCAAATTAGAGTAATAGTTGGACGCTTTATTTGAGTTCTACACAATCCAACTGTCTATTTATTGTATATATTTTTCGATGGTTAAACTGTTGGCGTTCGGTAAAGAAAATGGGGACATTACACCCACCTTACACCTACGTACAAATTGTTATAAAATTATAGTTTCAAATTAACTTTTAAATATACCATCTTAAAAAACATCATGACAGCTATAATAAATTTTAATTGATCAACCAGATAATAATACGATTTTGTAAATGCTACTCCATTACTAAATAATTGTTAAATTGCATGTAAAACTTATTTTAAAGACTGATTGGTAAGAAGTCGAATTAGACTTACGTAACTTATTCAATTTGTTACGTATATTTAGACACGTTAAATTTGTTGCGTATCTTTTAAACACGTCATTCTCTAAAAATGGCTCAGTGGACGAAAGTCCCATCTCTTCTTCTAATTAAATATTCACCCCCTCCTCAATTATTAAATATATTTAAATGGAGTTAATTATTAATTGGATGGGTTGTTGCTCTTAAATTTTAAATTGGGTTTTGTTCTTAGGTACATTTTTACTGAATTGTGGCTGTGCTGGATCAGCTCTTTACCATTTTCGGAAAATCATTTACCTTGATATGCATATTTTTAATTAATAATAATGATTCCAACATACATTTAAATACAAACTAATGTAATTTTTTTTACTAATAAAAAAATTTTCCATGTACATTTAAATAATATTTTAGACGTAAATTGAATAGCAATTATACTTCGAAATTATTCGAGACGTATGAGTTTCGTGAAAGCATCGTGAAACCACATGCATCAAACACGACTTTAGACACGATAAGACCTTTATGCATTGAACAACTCAAAGCATATATAGGCCCCCTTTGGCCTATAGTTTGTATTTATTTTTTATTTTTGTCTTTATTCAATTTTTTTTTGCATTTGTTGTTTAAACCTTAATATTTTGTAGTTTATTGGTATATCTTGATGAAAGGAATCTAAAGAGTATAAAATTATGTCCAAAAGTTGAAAAAGATCACTAAAGACGACGAATAAGTACAAAAAATTCTATTTTTTGATTTATTTTTGTCTTTTCTGAACTTTTTTCAAATTTATCCGATGATTGATAACTTTTCTAAAAGCTTTTGTCGAGATAAACCAATAAATCAAAAAAAATTGATGAAAAACAAAAAATTGCAAAAAAATTTCAAATAAGGACGAAAAAAATTTCAATAAATACCACAGTCCAAATGGACCCGTAATAAGATGTCTGTGTTATTTTAATATTGTTTTAAAATAAATAACAGATCAGTTTTATTTATGAATTTCTAGAAAATGTGAAACCTTTAGAAATAAAAGTAGAAGCCAAAGAAAAAGCTAGTAGAGAGAATAATCCAAAAGTTCATAAAAGATAAATTAGATAACTTTTTTACTTGTACTATATGATTATATTTGGCTTAAATTATTATTTTTATCTTGATTCAAAATTTTTTATTTTTTATTAATTTTTTAAGATTCGTTAGTTCGTCTCGAAAAAAATCTAAAAATTTAAAAGTTAGGTCCATGAGTTTAATTTTTCACTAAAGACACAAAATAAGTCAAAATAGATTTTTAGTTTTTTGAATTTTTTGAATTTTTAATATACTTTTGTGCTTTTATGAAATATCTTTTCGAGATTAACTAACAATCAATAAATAATCAATACAAAATAAAATATTACAAGAAAAATTTAAATAAGAATGAAAAAATAAAAGAAGTCCTTTTATTTTTTTTCACAGTTTAAATGAAAAAGGCAAAAGTCCTTTTATTTTTTAAATTTAAATGAAATTATATTTATCATTTATCATTCATAATTCATGTTTTTTGAATAAACAACAATATTATGCAGTTCACATGAATAAATATACAAAAAAGGCAGAAGTCCTTTTATTTATTTTTTATTTTTTGTACATTTTCCTGTCTCCTTTTATTTATTTATTGGTAAAGCTTTTTCCTGCCGAAGTGTTTTGTAGTATTTTATTGGGCATTGAGCTTCACATCGGACACCAAATTAGCTTTCCTTAACTTTCCGCTCAATGGAGGGTCCATAGCTCTCTCCTCTCTCTCTCTCTCTCTCTCTCTCTCTCTGTGTACATTTCCTCGGAAAATCGAAGAAAAACCTCACTCCATCACCGTCTTCTCTCTCATCGACGACTGATCCAGAAGCTTCTTAAGGTAAATCCCCTAACCTCAGCTTCTCTCTCTGGAATTTCTGATATATTTCAGCTCATCTACTGTCCCCCTCCCTCTCTCTCTCTCTCGGCATATACTTACATGTTTTGTGCATTTATCGTCAATCTTATTGTTATTGTGCTCTGGTTACTGTATGCTTGAAGTTCAATTGTTGCTCATTTAGTCATTTGTTCATGTGCTTGATTATTTAGTTCTTCAGATCTATTTTCTGATATACAGGCATACAAATTCAGCTTAGGTCCTCTCCAGCCCTTGGCTCAAATTTTCGCTTGATTTTTGCTCAAATTTTCGCTTGATTTTTGCTCAAATTTTCGCTTGATTTTTACTCACATCTCCTACCCTCAGCTTCTCCTAAAGAAATTTCTGTCCTGTTTTAGCTCATTTTCTGTCTTTTCTCCTCTCCCTCTCCCTCTCCCTCTCTCTCTCTCTCTATAGATATGTATACAGATGTTTATGTACATATATATACCACATACATATAAACCCAAGCATACCTATTTGAGTATATTTTCAATCTTAGTTTTCATATTAGAATTATGATTGTACTCTGCATATGTATTATTGAAATTTAGTATCTTATTTGCTGATGAGCTTGAGTTGTTAAGATCTTTGATATCTTTTTCTGAGACAGGCATACAAATTCACCTTAAGTCATCTCCGTTCTTTAATCAAACTTCCATAATTTGACCAAAAAACGTAGTAAGAAAACTTCATTCGATATGAAGCACTCCGATGGAGATACCAAAGTTATCCAAATATAACAATAATTGGAGTAAAAAATATCTTTTTTTTTTAAATGGCAAGTGTAAATTGAAAAGACCCAAAAAAGCCCTGAAAATTGGAGAGTGATACAGTCTCTCTTGATCTGAAGAAAATATTGAGTAAAAGAGCATAAATTTGAGCGACTTCTTCATTCGACATGAAGAAGTCTAATGCAACTCGGATCTAAGCATAAACTTGTGTGAAATCTTCATTAATTTGTAGTTGAAAAGCACAAAATAACCGTAAACGCTTGAGTATTGATTGCGGTTTCCCTTGGTTTGATTAAAGGTGCGAGAACACGATTTGATTTAGTGTTGAGTCAAAGAGTGGAGGGAGGTTTAAGAGATTTTTTCTCAAATTTGATTTCAAGTGGAATATTGAGTAACCGATGCGGATGCCCTTAGACCATCTCCAACCCTTTGACGAAATTTTCCCACATCGATTAAAAGTTTGACTAAAAAAATTAGGTAATATGAAGCACTCCAATGGGAAAACTAAAATCTTAGCACAAAATAGAGTTAAGGTTCATTAATGGCAATATATTGTAAATTTAGAAGCTGCAAATGAGCTTAAAAATCTAAGTAAATATTATATTAGGAGTTTTTCCTGATACCGTCTTTAAATTATTTTTGTACTTGGGATTTGATTTTTATCTCATCCGCGGGGCGCAAATTTCGTCTGGTAAAGCAAAAGATTTGAATTGTTTTCTAGCCTTTTTTTGTGTGCTTATTTTCTAACATTTTACATGGACTTGTACTGCATTTGAAATCAAAGACTCATAAGAAACCAGAGAACTTGATATGCGCCACTTCTGCATGCGCAGGTTTGGGGTTGAACTTGGTATGACTGATCATTGTTGATATTTTTCCTTTGAGGAAAAGATTAAATATGTCGTGTGACCGTGTTTTGTGTTTTAATATTTGATAAGACATTCCCAAAGGAATTTTTAGTCAATGACTTTTTACTGGATGGTTTGTTTTGCAAGACTAG